>CAJPIZ010002267.1:0-14079 GCA_905368565.1 Medioppia subpectinata
TAGTTTCGGGAATAGAATAGTAAGAGTTGTTTAGCTTTAAAAATGCCGAAAATAAAAGACATTTCATTAAAATTAAATGAGTTTATAAGTGAATTTGGATCTGTTTTTGTGATTAACAACAATTCTATTGCAAATGAAAGTCTTTTTTGTAGTGCATGTCATAAAGACATTAAATGTAAAGATAAATCTCTTATAAGACAACACATAAAAAGACCAATTCATATAAATAGTGTGAAAAGTGTTCAAAAAGTATCTGTAAATAACCCATTGATAACTCAAGAGGAGTTTAATAGTGATTTGTGCGAACTTTTTGTTTCATTAAATATCCCATTGAATAAAATAAGTTCAGATATATTTAAAAGTTTTATCAATAAATGGACATATTTTCAAACGCCCAGTGAATCGACGCTTAGAAATAAATATTTGCCACAACTCTATAACAAAACCATTGAAAACATTCGGAATGAATTAGTGGATGAATACATATGGTTATCAGTCGACGAAACAACTGATGTATTAAAACGACACGTTTTTTCCGTTATTGTCGGTGCTCTCAACCCAAACAAACCTTTAAAAATATTTTTATTAAACGCTGAATACCATCAAAATGTTAACAATTCAACTGTAAGTCAAACTGTTATAAATTCATTATCGATTTTATGGGAAAATGGTATCAAATTCGATAAATTATTGCTGTTTATCACTGATGCCGCTCCTTATATGAAGAATGCCGGCGAGACTTTATGTGCACTATTTCCTAAACTTATTCATACGACATGTTTAGCGCATGGATTACATAATGTATGTCAATTCATTGCAACAAAATATAAGAATATCGATAGACTTATCGCATGTGGTAAACTAATATTTATCAAAAGTGATACACGTCGACAATTATTAAAAGACAATAATATACCGTTCCCTCCGTCCCCGATAAAGACCCGTTGGGGCCAATGGATCGAAAGTTTAGAATATTATATCAAAAATTATAATATTTTTTGTGATATTATTAAAACTCTGGACAAAAATGACAGCAAATACATACTAGAACTTCAGCAATTATTGACAAACTATGACTTATTATCCGATTTAAACTTCATTTTTAACAACTTTAGCTGTTTAATTTATGCGATTAAAGTTTTAGAGCATAATCAAATGCTATTGGTCGACAGCATAAGCCTTATTGATAGCGTTTATGTTGAGTTGCAAAGTGTGACACCATTTGGAAAAGAAATATTTTCAAAATTAGATAACGTTTTAGAGAAAAACAGTGGTTTTGACAAAATGCGGACAATTATAGACAAAATCAATGGAAAACCTTTGGATAATTTAGACTTGAATTTAAGTGAAAATGAGTTGCATTTGTTTTCCAAAGCCCCCATTACTTCAGCAATAGTAGAGAGAAGTTTTTCTTTATATAAACTTATTTTAAGCGAACGACGACTAAATTTTACAGAACATAATCTAAAACATTATTTTGTATTTTGTTTTAATGCTAAACTTTTAAGTGAACAATAATTTTTACTTATTAATTACATTTTACAATTTGATTTTAATAAAAATATATGTTATATTTAGGATAAATTGTTGTTTCCTTTGCAAACACTAGTCTCGCATTTTTTGAAAATTACAACAATTAAAATATTTTTATCCCGTTTTTTTGCGGACTCTACTAATTACTGTTAATTTAAAATAATGTGATAGTTATGTGAATTCAGACATTAATTTATTGATTCCGAGACAATAATATTGTGTAAAATAAATAAAATTCAAATAAATTGAATTTAATCTCATGTTATATTCATTGTTATAATAAAATACAAAATACTATATCAGTCGACATTTTCAAACAGTTATTAAAATCTTTACATCAGTTCTACTGTCTGTGAAAATGATTGCAATTCTTGTACTCATTGTGTCTTTCCATTTGATTGAATGTCAGGATTTTTGTGTATTAATGAAAACCGACGGCAGATATGAAGGCATTCAAGTGTTTTATTCAAATGTTCACAAATCATATGTCATGTATAACTGCTATAATGACATGCAGTCAAAGTTTTTTTTCGAAAGTGATGGTCGTTTCGAATTCATAAACGGAAGTCGCGAACTGTTCGAAGACAATGTAATCAATAGATTCAGTGGAAATGGTTACGACTGTAATGTCACGAAACAGGTTATTATACATTGAATTTGTTTATCAAAAATCGGTATAATTTGTAATAATTTGTAATGAATTCAAAGGTTTCTATCGAAAGCCTAATAGAGACCAACTGTTCGGTTGGCGGCAAAGACACAGTCTCTCAATACGATCCCAAAGCTCTCATATTCAGGACAACGAAAACACAAACAAACGATTGGGTCGTAATTTACAGCAAAGACGGGCCGAAGATATGGTGTTATTCACCAAAACCTCAGAATACAAGTGAAAGACTCGTAAAGAATGCGACCGAATGTAAAGAAAAGCTGGGAATGAAAGCAACGGATCAACTATTTATTGAATCCATAGATCGAGAGATTGTTAAGACCATCGATGGCATCGTTCACTTTGGGATCAATAGAATAGACAAATATTATATATTCCTGAATAAAAACGATCGCCCATTTTATTGCACACATTCTCTTAGGAATACACGTATTTCGGTATTTTCGATAAACACTCATACAGTATAACAATAATAATGTAATTTTGAATATTAACTTTTAGTGTAATATTGAGAAGAATTTCATTCCTATTAAACCCGAATGTTTCCCTGAGAGTAAACCAAAGGGTAATCCATTGATTTTGATTTTAGTTTTTATAGGTTTCATCATTTGTTGTCTTCTTTGTGTCATTTTATACGCAATTGTTTACAAAATGCAAAGTAATTGATAAAACATTTGATATATTTATTATATTTTTACTAATTTTTGGTATAAATTAACGCATATTTTATAGACCCAATAGTGAGTCCACCCAAATCGACGACATCTTCCAGTCAGAGAACCATTGGTAGGCAGAGTATGTGTTGTCTATTGATTGGGAAATACATGTTTTTATCACAAATATATCCCATAATTAAAAATTCATTAATTTTTAGACAAAAAAACCAATTTGAATGAGAAATCAAAAGACAGTGTTTCCGCACATTCGGCACCAAATGTGTCAAATAGAGTGCAAACACCTCCTCAGAGGAAAGACACGTCTGGAAAGAGTCCACAAAGAGGTGGACAACAAAGTGGAGGCAAACCTATAAATAACAATTTAAATCGAGGTTTTGTTGTAATTATCAATTTTACAAACAATTAATTATTTGTTGTGTTTTAGACGTAAAGTCTGTGAGTCCTGTGAAAACCGCAGCGAAGAGTCTCGGTGCTAAAAAACCCGAGACTAAAAGTGCCACAAAAGGTGTGTTTGATATGAATATTACAATCAATTAATTGTTTTATTTATTGTATATAAAGATCCAAAGGCTAAGAGTTCGCTAAAGACTTCTCCGAAGTGAACAATAATTAAAACAAGTGTTTATTAAATCTATTTATTGTTTCAGATTTTAACAAATTCAACAATTTTTAGATTTGATTTTTAATTACATAAATTATATATATTAAGTTTAACAAAACTCTTCACATTATTTAAAGATTAACACTATTTTATATGCAGTCATGAAAATTTTTATAACTTTGTATTGATTTTAATCCAATTTATTGAAAACAATAAAACTCATAAACGAGTGATCGATCTTTGCTTTACCCACACGTCTATGCAGTCAATACTAAATGCCATTCAATCGCTAAACAAACCGTAACTTTATTTATATTGTCAGAGTTTTTGTATTATTTAACTCTATTTATACTAAACATTGTTAATATATTTTCAATAACACAGACATTAATCCATTAAATCTCGTGAAACAATAGTTCAATAAACAGAGAATCAAATAATTGAATTCAAACTAACCGTATATTCATTGTTATAATTAAATTCAAATTCAATATTAGTTCGCATTTTCCAACAGTTATCACATTATTTACCATCACTTCAACTGTTTGTGAAAATGATTGCAATTCTTGTACTCATTGTGTCTTTGAATGCCATTCAATGCCAGGATTTTTGTCACTTAATGAAAACCGACGGCAAAGACAAAGGCATTCATGTCTACCACTCGACTGTCGACAAAGCGTATGTCATGTATAAGAATGGCATTCAATGGCAGTTTCATTTCGTTGGGGATGGAGTCTTAGAAATGAAGAGCAATACTAACCGATCAATCGATACCGCAATTGTCAATAGATTTGGAGGAAGTGATTACGACTGTAATGTCACGCAAAAGGTCATTATACTTTAATTTGTTATTTAAATAATTGTTATAATTTGTATTGAATTCAAACATACAGTCAAACCAAACGGTGACCAAATGTACGGTTGGCGGCGAAGACACAGTCTCTCAATACGATCCCAAAGCCTTCATATTCAGGGCATCGGAAGAACTGAACAACGATTGGGTCGTAATTTACAGCAAAAATGGGTCAAAGATTTGGTGTTATTCACCAAAAGTGAAGAGTTTTAGCGATCGACTCGTGAAAGACACCAAAGAGTGTAAGCAAAAGATGGGAATGAAAGCAACGGATCGTCTATTTCTCGAATCCATGGATCGCACGATTGTTGCGAAGATCGATGGTTTGGTTGACTTCATTAGCGGTGGTTATATCGATGGACATTACGTGTTCATCAATGAGAAGAGTACACCTCGTTTTTGCGCACAACACTTATCCGACACAGAGATCGAAGTATTTGTTATAAACTCTTATACAAAATGTCTTAATTTTTAATTTCAATGTTTAGTGCAATTCAACGGAGAATTATATTCGTATTCTTAAGGATTGTTTCGATGGCAGTGAACCACAACCACAGCCGGGAACTGGTCTTCCCTGGTGGGGTTGGCTTATAATTGGCATCATTCTTGTGATTATAGGTGTCGGCATTTATTACTGTTACAAAACGGGTAATCCATAAGACATTTGATAATTGTTTTGTATTCATTGCGAAATACATATTTCAGGGACTTTTAAGACGATCAAAGGCCTGCTTATAAAACCTAAGGCCGACGACCCGCTCGAACTGCAACAACAAAAAGGTGTGTGTTTAGTGATTGGCATCAAAATGACAATCAATTCATGTTTTGTTTCTCGCATTGAAAACAGAGGAAGAAGTGGACACGACTTCAACCAAACCAAACGTGAGTCCATTGAAACCATTGCCGGTCACAAAAGGCACTCAAGCGGTCCGAAAAACCGGTGTCAAGAAACCGGACACACAGACACGTGATTCTCAGAAACAAGTGATAGATGGTTAGTTTAGTGTTTGACATTAATTTTACAAACAATTTATTGTTTTGTTTATTACATTTCTGTATTTAGACACGCCTTCAGCGCCACCAAAAGTGCTTCCATCAAAATCACAGGCGCTCACAACACGCCCCAAAACGGCCCCACAAACCGGTGCTAAGCCACGGCTGCCCCGACAGAAACCCGGCCCTCAGCCACAACCGACAACTGGTTTGTTTAGTGTTTGACAACAATATTACACTAAATTAATTGTTTTGTTATTATATGTAAAGCCCTGAAGAGTGTGAGTCCGGGTGCTGCGGCTCCGCCTTCTACACCAGGCCCGAGTCACTCAGGTTTGTATCCATTGATTGACATTAATATTACAATCAATTGTTTTATTTATTATATGTAAAGCCGGTGCTAATGCGGGCCCGAGTGCACCGCAGCCACCCGTTGGTGATGTACAGCCCTCGGCAACCATTGACGTGATTTCACAACCAGGTTAGTTTGACATTAATATGCAATCAATTCATTGTTTGTTTCAAACGTAATAATCGATAAAACATTTGATAATTTTTATAATAATTAACTAAATATTAACACATTTTATACAAAATAAAAATATCAATAAAATTTAGGGCAACAACCGAGACATGTAGTGACAATCACTACACCTAACCCACAGACAGGACGTAGAGGTGTGTATTTGAGTGAACATTATTTTGTGACAAATATTATAATTTATATAATATATTAATTATACATTCATTTATAAAATCCGTTGCAGAATCACAGATATGGGACATCGATTTACCAGGTTTGTTTTGTGATTTACATAAATATTACAAACTAGTCTCTGTTTATTAATAATTGATAAATCATTTAATAATTTCTATAATAATTAACTAAATATTTACACATATTTGTATGAAATAAACGGTTGTTTTATAGCGAATGATAATCGTGTCCAAAACCTGAATAAACTGGTAAAAGACGTTGAAGTAGTTGACCAACTGATTGATGAGAGTAGTATGTATTATCTCATCGATTGTCTCAATACATGTTTTACCTACAAATACATTAATTATTATGCATTCATTTATAGAGGAACGAGACGTGGAGTTACATGGTGATTTACAAAGAGCGGGATTGGAGGATAAGCCTGCCATCGGTACGTTATTTGAATGTTTTGGTCACAAATAGATTTATTTTGATTATATGTTCACATCCTATACAGAGACCCAAATGTCTGTACGGTTTGACGGGTTTATGCTTCTCTGTGAACGATTGGACGGACTGTTGGAAAGCATTCGGACTTTACTTCGAGAATGTGACGCTATTAGACGTCCACAGCAACCACTGAACTTTACACGACAATCACACACTTAAAAGTGTTACAACGGGTCTGTTGTCTAGTGTTTGACGAGAATATTACAATCAATTCATTGTTTTATTTATTTTATCTAAAGTTTCAAATACTCAACAAATGGGCGATAAATAGAAATTCAATATATTATCCATTTTCTTCACATCGATTATTCATATGTTTTACCACTAAATTCTTATTCATTTTATTTCATCAATTTTTTATGATATTTTTAAAATACTCAACAAATGGGCGATAAATAGAAATTCAATATATTATCCATTTTCTTCACATCGATTATTCATATGTTTTACCACTAAATTCTTATTCATTTTATTTCATCAATTTTTTATGATATTTTTTATTGTTTTATATATAATTAGAAAAATATGTATTCACACATTTGTCTACAAATTCTGATATTTTTTGTTTTTTAATTTATTGTTTTATATTTTATACAATTATTATTTAAAATAAACTCATTTTTAAAATATTTTCAATACTATATTTTCAGAACTAATTATTCATTTCTATACTATATTATGGATAAATCCAATGGTTTTATACTATTCTCCGAACAAATCAATAAACTATAAGAAATATATCTATTGTTTGGTATTTCACTAAAAATAACATTTTTGAAGGAAAGATACGGTGAGACGAGTGGGACATTACTTTGGATTCATTAATTTAGTCAACAATTATGTTTTAATGAATTGCATATAATTATAGATTATATTCATTATTATCGATATTATTGAATACAAAAGCCATTATTTGGTCGAATTTAAAATACTCAACAAATGGGCGATAAATAGAAATTCAATATATTATCCATTTTCTTCACATCGATTATTCATATGTTTTACCACTAAATTCTTATTCATTTTATTTCATCAATTTTTTATGATATTTTTATTGTTTTATATATAATTAGAAAAATATGTATTCACACATTTGTCTACAAATTCTGATATTTTTTGTTTTTTAATTTATTGTTTTATATTTTATACAATTATTATTTAAAATACTCATTTTTAAAATATTTTTAATACTATATTTTCAGAACTAATTATTCATTTCTATACTATATTATGGATAAATCCAATGGTTTTATACTATTCTCCGAACAAATCAATAAACTATAAGAAATATATCTATTGTTTGGTATTTTACTCAAAATAACATTTTTGAAGGAAAGATACGGTGAGACAAGTGGGACATTACTTTGGATTCATTAATTTAGTCAACAATTATGTTTTAATGAATTGCATATAATTATAGATTATATTCATTATTATCGATATTATTGAATACAAAAGCCATTATTTGGTCGAATTTTCCAACAGTTATCACAATTTTTACATCAGTTCTACTAATTCTTCGAGACTTAGTACTGGAAATGATTGCAATTCTTGAATTTATTGTGACTTTAAATGTCATTTAATGCCAGGATTTGTATGATTTCATGAAAATTTTGGAAAATATAAAGGCATTACTGTTTAAAATTCTTTTGGTGATCAAATAAAATAAAATAAAATATGTTAGAAAAAGGTAACTTATTAATCAATGAATTTAAATATTCACTGATTATTAACATTGAATATATTTAGTAATGGTTTTAATGAGCAATAAATGAATAATAATAATCAGTGAATACTTTAATTCATTGATTTAAAAAAATCCATTTTTGTAACATAAAACAATTCAAATATAAATAGTATTGTGTACAAAAGCAGCAAGGTAGTTAATGCATATAAAAATAAATTAAAATCTTATTATTTAGATAATAAAAACATATTTGAAATGCAATTAAATTGAATGAAAAATGAATGATAATCTTAACCATCATTTCCTTAACTAGTTTTTTTGAAACAATCTTTAGAGACAATCAGACCTTGAATTTAATACAAACAAACTTTTGCTTTCAATAGGAACTTCTTTGTATTGAATTTTTATAACAAAAAACAACATTTTTTTTTTTAATAGGAATTGAGAAAAAGGAAAACATAATCTTATATAACGTTTGAGTGATTTTAATGAATGATTATTTCGTTAATAAATTAATATTCAAAGTATAGCATAATTTGTCTTTAACTTAAACATGTATTTTTAAATATAACTTTTAATACTTGATTGCATTGTCATTCATGTCGTTTAATCCAATTTCACACAAAACAGCATTTAATACAAAATCTATAAAAAAAAACTTAGTTTTTTGACATCAAACAAATTACATAATAAGATTAATACAATTATCTGTTTTTATATATCGTATTAAATGAAAATGACTTTCCGTACGAAACAATTACCGAAATAATTAGCAAAAATAAATATCGGTATAAATATTGGCAAACATTTGCCATTTTGTTCAGTGATATCAGCGATTGTGTCACTAAAGAGACGATACAATACATAAAGCAAACATGAAATGCAAGTTATATTTAATTTGTGTGTTCATCATAATTGTGGTGATCGTTAGCGTCGAAGCCGGGGGTATATTAACGCCATTATAATCATTACATCAAACGTTAATCAATTCAATGAATAACATTAAGGACACGGCGGCGGCGGTGGGTATGGCTCTCACGGAGGACCGGGTGGTTATGGGGGTAAAGGCGGGAGCGGCGGAAAGGGTCATCCGGGAGGCAAAGGTGGACCCGGAAAGCGTGGCAGCAAAGGAGGTCCGGGCGGCAAAGGAGGGCCCGGCAAACGGGGCGGTCCCGGAGGAAAGGGTAGTTATGGCAAACCGGGCGGAAGCGGCGGCAAAGGGGGTCCCGGAGGACAGGGAGGTTATACTTATAGCAAGAGCTATCACCCGCACGGAGGCCACGGCGGTGGAGGTAATCGTGAATATTTTGTTTAAAATTTTTAGTTTTTAATGTAAATTATATGAATAAAATTTTAATGATAAGGACATGGCGGTGGCGGACATGGAGGCGGTTATCATGATGATGGAGGCCACCATGGTGGTGGTGGTGGTCATGGGGGTGGACATGGTGGCTATAAATTACTGAAAACGTTTAGTTGGAAATAATGGTAATACAGTGTAATATAAACACAATTTCCTCGCAATTCAATCATTTATTTCACACGAAATGAATTAAACTGAATATTTATTTAGATTATGAATGAATTATTTATTATAAGTTATAATGACATTTAATTACATCATATAATCCTGTGAGAAATGAATTAATTATATTCAAAATCGTTAAATTATTTTTAATAAATAAAAGCTCTAGTTAATTGCATAAAAATTTGCTCATAATTGCCATTAAATTATCATAAATTGTTAATCTAGATGCAAATATCTGGAAATATATATCTATTTATTTAATGAAAAGTTAATTAATGTTTTATCATGTTAAATCATTAATATTAATACATCGGTCATTACATAACTTTCTAATAAATAAATATCGTTGACATTAAATGAAACTAAAAACACCGGAAGTATTAATATTTATGTGAATTTATTTCATTTAATTGAAAACAGGTATTAATTACTAAAAAGATTTTAAATTGCTTTACAAATATATTTATCTGAAATAAGATTGTCTTCAAAACTAATTTTCACTACAAAAAACTCTGTGACAGGAGTTGTAGAGAAAGTATTCAATTGTTTCCTTAATATCATGTAATTTATTGTAAATTACTTTTAGATTTTGGGAATCAATTGTAATAACACTGGAGTTAAGCAGTAATTGAGTTCATTGTTCATGAAGAAAAGTTTTGTTTATTTAATAAACAAAATGGTAAAATAATCAGTAATATTGTATACAATATAACATGTTTTGAGCAAATATTTGTGTTCAAAATTATTGTACACAATATTCATAAAAATTACCTTAGAGTTAAGGTTTAAAATCATGTTTGTATTAAATAAATGCTGAAAACAATAAAATATTATAATCATTATAATTAAAATTTAAATAATTTTCAACAGATTTACATAATTTAATATAAATTTTGGTGTTAAGTGTTAATGAAAAATGTACGGAAAACTTCTCTCAATGTTAACACTTATTACGAAATACAGCAAAAATTTTAAATATTAGTTACACTTAAATATTTTTAATTGTATTATAATATCATAAACACTATATATAGTCAATAGGAGTTACGATTCAAAAAATTGCTAATATAATTATAGTGTATTTAATATTTTATAAATTATCAAATTATTCACACTTTCGGCCAAAATATCTTAATTTTCAATACTATATATAATTTATTAATTATTTTCTTGAGAGACAGACTTGAAAATTGATAATAAATTGTACAGAAAAGTAATATTAAATATAATTATATTTAATTACAGGTAAACATTTAATTATGAAAACTTTGATAAATTTAAAATACTAAAAATTAAATACATTTTAATTGTTTTCAAGTTTTAGTTCATTTGTTGTATACAAGTATTTGAAAAGTTTTTGACAAAACTTTTTTGTTGTGTTGTTTTTATTTTTCATTTATGTTTTTTATAATACATAAGTATTTTCACTCTATAATTGATTGTAATGTTTAAACACACGAATAACTATTTAATGGAAAAAAGTTTATAAAATAAAATAATACATTAATTTTGTGTTCATTATTCGAAGCGTGACTTTCATAGGAAAATAATGTTGCAATTGTCTGATATAATAGGCTCTCTCTCTCTCTCTCTCTCTCTCTCTCTCTCTCTCTCTCTCTCTCNCTCTCTCTCTCTCTCTCTCTCTCTCTCTCTCTCTCTCTCTCTCTCTCTCGTCATACACTCCGTGTATTAATTAGTTTATAAAGAGTGAGAATAATAAACACTATTGAAACTTTAATTGAGAGAGAAATTGCATTAATATTTCAAAACCAAATCAAATAAACATGAATTGAAAATTCCGTACACTTTCTCGTTGTCTACACTTCCTTTTCATATACGTTTCGTTTACATTGAATTGTAATTATCTATATATTTATGCGTTAAAACAATAGTGAACTTCATTTATTAAGTTTGCATTTGTATGAATTCAATAGCGAATTAACGCCCAAATTATGTCCGACTAATCAAAATATGAAATACAATATAATGTATTAAATGTTTTTTCTGAATACTTTTACAGCAAAACTTGTTTTCTATCACTTTGTTTCACAAACTTACTCTCTCTTTCTCTCCCTCTCACTCACTCACTCTCTCAACACCGTTACCACAGATTTTCCCATAAAAAATACTAACATTTTTTATACTGAATGATAAAATAACGTTAAAATATTTGTGTGTTTGAGTGATAAATATTATAATACCGTATATTTATAAATCATTGGTTGGAAAACAACTAAAACTATTTGTGCGGAAAAACAAATTGAAGCAAAACTCCTACACATGATATCCAATACACCTATTATTTGGTTATAAAGTTTCATGTATTGAATTCTTGTGCTGAAAAAAACTTAAACTCATTTCCAGAAAAAAATTATAGAAATATTTATTAAGTCCTAGTTTTTTTGTGTAAACCATTTGTTTGTGTGTTAAACATGTCTAAAGCCAAAACCATATTCACTGAACTATTGTCTGTGTCCTATCCATCGCTACCATTCTTCAAGTGGATACCCGAAGGAGTAAATGTGGGAACCGTTGTCTACATCGAGGGCTTCGCACCGCAAATGTGCACCAAATTTACCATCGATTTGATCGACGGGCCGGACATCGAGGAGCGGACGTGGAAACACTCGGACATACCCTTCGGTATGTGTATTATGTTTGAGGATAAGCTCTTTATCGGCAATACTAGACGCGATGGCGAATGGGGTCAGCCCTACAAAGAGATATTTACGGCCATCAGAAGAGGTTAGTAAAACACTTTGCATTTAATTGTTTTGTTGTGATTTTTTTAGTTTGTGTTTTTTCCTTATCTTTAATTATGTTTATAAAGTTTTTTTAAATTTAATTTTTAATTAAAAATAATGTTTTGTTATAATAAATGATATGAATTATAATTGTTTGTTTGAACTGAAAGGCGATAACTTCCAGATGAAGATTATCGTTGAGGAGAAGTACTATAAAGTGATCATAAATGGGAAGAGTATTGTATACCAGCACCGGATGAACACCGATCGGGCCAAACAACTCCGCATCGAGGGATCAATTGTGATCAAAAGGATTGAGTTTAGACACGGAAATGATTATCACTTCACTCCACTCGACTGTTATTAATAAAACATAACTATTGTTTTAAATTACGATTTGTGACTTGCATTTCATATACAGTATAAATGCATTTGTTTTGAATATCTATTAATTTTTGTTAATCTATTAAAAATATATTACATTTAGCTTATGGTTAAATCGTGTATTTGTTATTTTCATTAAAAGTTTATTATCAAATGTATTGCTATTTTTAACTCGTTGTATAATGATATTAATATACCTGATAAAAATAAAAGTGCAAATCCTGATTACAGTTGTACTGTAACTGTAATGACAATGATTTTTGTGAAAGTATTAAATTATTTCCACGAAATCATTGGTACATTATATGCCTCAATGACATCAATCAATGCATAACAATAAGTATATTTTGCCATAAAAATGGTATTGATTTGAATGGAAATTATATTTTCACACACTATATGAGACACAGGTATAAATAATTTGGTATTGAATTTTGTTAAATTTTTATTATGTATTTAATGTGTTTATTGAATGCAATGTTAATGAAATGAGAAAATAAAGGTTTTAACACTATTAGCAAAAATGTTAAAATCTATAGTATCTGCAAAAATGGTAATAAAATTATTAAAATTAAGTTTTTTCAAAACACATTTATAAAAATAATGTTTAAATATTGTAATTTTATAGTGTTTTTGTAAAACTTAAATAAATTTAATAAAGGTAAAGAATGACATTTTAAAAAGTGCAAAACATTATATCAAAAATGGGTACACATTGTACTCAAATGTAAAAACAAAGTCTTAACTAGATCTTAACGTCTGATTTTATAATTATAACTCAACATTATATATGTTAAATTTTTATCTATAACTTTTATTACTATACATGGTTGCTTTATTATTAAATTAAATTATATAAATTTTTAATAGATTCATGATATTGGGGGTTTAATATTGATCATTTAGGTGCTTACGATGTTCCGGCTGTTTTGTTATGTATTTAACAATAATCATTTAACTAACTTTACATGCTCTGTTTTATTTAACGTTTAAAGAACTAAAGTTTAACTTTAGTTAAAAGTTATAATAATTAAGTAAAACTAAATTAAAACTCTACATACAAACAAAAGCTAAAATGTATAATGTAAAAACAAAAAAAAGTAAAAAAAAATGCAAAAAAAGTCTACGACACCGGGTATTCCCAGGTGGTCTCCCTCCCAAGTACTAACCCGGCTCGACGCTGCTTAACTTCGGTGATC
>CAJPIZ010002268.1:0-14071 GCA_905368565.1 Medioppia subpectinata
AATAAAAATTTTGCCCAAAATTCAGTTTAAACTAACGTTTCTTAATAAGTATTGCATTGTTTTATTGAGCCGATTGTACTGAACGTTATTAATGGCACCAAAAATTACATCACTTTTTGCCCATTCGTTCAATTTTTGGGATCTATTGTACCGAAAGGTTGTGTTTTTCCGACCAATGGTTTTGACAGTCAATTGATGGACAGTTGTGTTGTCTGCAAATAAAGTGATGACATCTGATCCCAAATCAGAGTATTTGTCCACAAATGCCGAATCAATTCTGATGTTTGAATTACACAATGGATTCTGGGATTCAAAGTTTATTTAATTTATAATTGATTTAAATTTTAAGATAAAATCACTGACCGATGCATTTAATACAACCAACAGTTGTATTGAAACCGTAATTAATCTCAAAATGAAATGCATTTAAAGTTTGTATTCAAATGAATGCAGAAATACTACCAATAAATGGTTCAGTTGTGATACGAAATAAAAAATAATAATTTGTGTTTAAATTTCAAGTAAAACTTAATTAATTTTAAATTATATAAAAATATGAATTAGCTCTCAAAGTAATTAATTGTTAAGAATGTATTTAAATGTAAATATTTTAGAGTGAATTATAATTATATTTGCGTACATTTGTATATTTCCATACATTATTTAAATATACAAATAACAATCCATATAACAAAATAATTTTGATCGGCAATAATATTGTTAGGCGTGTGGCACCGGTGACGGTGACTCGTTTTAAAAATATATTTAAAAGTTTAATTATGATTTGTTTAATGAAATAAAATTAGCTCAAATGTAAAATCCATTCATATAATCCATGCGCACTTTTGACCTCTGATTGGCATATATAAAATTCGTAAATACAAACATATGCAGTCGGGCTGTTGTCAGAGGTGTGTTGGCCTTATGCCAGATAACAGATCTGCTGTAAGAATCAGATGATATCGCGACGAACAGAGCATCGCTGTAATTAATAATAGGTTTTTATAATTAAAATAACTGTTTATTAATGTAATCGTTTTATAATCTGAGTTAATGTTGGGCTCGAGACTTCCCAAACATAGACTGATTAGACTGAGAGCAGAGGCATTCTTATATACTCTCTGTCTGATACATAGTGTGGTTTAAAATAGAGTTAGGTTTACAAACATTTCCATAATTATAAAATAGTATAAGTATTAAAACTTTCCATAATATTCTTAGTAATCATAGTATTCACAGCGAGTGTTAGTATTTACAAGTTATGAGTATATCGCTGTATATCAGATGATAATCTAAGTGATAGGTGTGTGATATGTATGATCAGCTGATCTTAATCCGACTGCACATACATGTATGATATATGAAATCAATGTAGAATTTAATGTAGATCTCATATACATTATGTTTCTATGTATGTTTCTTTCTATGTATGTATGTTTCTATAATTTTTGGGAAACATGTTGTTTTTTAAATACATCAATAGTAAAATATAAGTACAGTAAGACAGAAAATGCCAAAATAATGCCAAAATAGTGTTAGCATTCATGTATTACAATATTATAGTTAGTAATACTAGTCAGATATCAAACACAATGAATGCACAAAACCTACGTCTACTTAAATCATGTCTCATGGCGTTCCTGTATTAGTATAACATAACGGTGCTCAGAATTTACGCCTCCATACACCCAGCATAAAGAGATAGTGAAGACTATAGGAACAAGACGGTAAAAAGACGGCCTGAGAGATGGCGAATGAGACCCGGAGAGAAAGATAGCAAAATAGTGACTGCGAGACAGTAATATCAAAAGAAACCGCGAGAATTCGCCACGGCGGGCCAGAAACGATGAGCCGAAACTGCGAGATTGCGAAAAAGTTTCTGCGAGAAAGAGCAACCGCAAGCCAGTAACTGCGGAAAAAACCACCCCCAAGCCAAGGACCGCGATAAAGAATCACCGCGAGCCAAACACCGCGTACAAGAGCCATTGAGGGCTAGAGACCGTGAGGCAAAACAGCGGGCCAACGACCGCGAAAAAACGCCACCGCCTGTCAGAGATCGCAAGCCAGAGATTGCGATAAAAAACAGCAAAACAGACTCCGAGACCGCGAAAAAGAGAACCACTAAGAACAAGACGCGAGTCAAGGCGTGTCTGTGACCGCAAGATAGAGACCGCTAAACAAATACAGCGGGACAAAGAGACCGCGAGAAAGAGAGACCACGGGAGACCGTCGGAGAAAGGCCCCCGGGTGTGATTGCGAGAGAGATTTCAGAGGAGAGACCGCGGGAGTGGGACCGTGTGATTGAGACCGCGAGACAATGAGACCGCGAGTGAGCATCACAAGCCAAAGACCGCGGGACAAAGAGATCGCGAGGCAACGATTGCGATAGAGAGAGAGACAACAAGAGAGATTGCGGAAGGAAAACCGCGGGAGTGGGACCGTGTGATTGAGACCGCGAGACAATAAGATCGCGTGCGAGCATCACGGGTAAAAGACCGCGGGTAAAAGACACCGCGAGCCAACGATCGCAGACAGAAAGAGAGACCAAAGGAAAGTGGCCGCCGGAGAGTGGCCGCGGGAGAGACCTCTGAAGATAGACCGCGAGTCAACGACCGCTAAACAGAAACCGCGAGACAGAGACCGCGGATAAGAGACAGCGGAAGGAGACCACCGGAGAGTGGCCGCGGGAGAGACCTTCGGAGAGAGACCGCGAGTCATCGACCGCTAAACAGTAACCGCGGGACAGAAACCGCGGATAAGAGACAGCGGAAGAAGACCACCGGAGAGTGGCCGCGGGAGAGAGACCTTCGGAGAGAGACCGCAAGTCAACGACCGCTTAACAAAAACCGCGGGACAGAGACAGCGGAAGGAGACCGCCGGAGAGTGGCCGCGGGAGAAAGACCTCCGGAGAGAGACCGCGAGTCAACGACCGCTAAACAGAAACCGCGGGACAGAGACCGCGAAAAGAGACCGCCAGAAAGTGGCCGCCGCAATGAGACCGCCAAGGACTGGCCGCGGGATAGAGACCGCGAGTCAACGACCGCTAAGCAGAAACCGCGGAAAAGTAACCGCTAAATAGAGACCGCTAGGCAGAGACCGCGAGCACGCATCACAAGCCAAAGACTGCGGGACAAAGAGACCGCGAGCCAACGACCGCGGGAGAGACCGCGGGAATGAGACTACGGGAGAGAGAGCGCGAGCCAACAACCTCTTTACTGAGACCACGATACTGGTAAATTCAAGTCGGGTTATGATCAGAACACGGTGATCCGATTTTAATGGATGTTAATTTCATCGGATGTTAAATTTATGTAGATATACTAATATTGATTTGCAACGATCTTTCAAATGGTGCGCCGTTCGACTTAATAAGATCACGTGTTTAAGTTTTGGTTGTGCCAATCACTATTTATAACTAATGAGTTACATTGAAACCCAGCCTCACCTGTCGCCACACCACCACCTTATTTACCAACTTAACTTCATTATTACTAAGATGATTTTCATAAGGTGGGCGAACCCTCCTAACTATTTATTTGTGCCCGAAGGGCACTGGTTTTAATTAATTTTTTCCCAAAAAATTAGGCTATGTAAAGCATATTCCGGGTTTGAGTACTTCTCGATCGTGCGAACAAATATGAACATGGCACATATTGTCCGACTTTTTCAAAAACACTTTTTAGCCAAAGTTTTTGAAAATTCGCTAAAAACTTTAGTTTTGAGCTGATTTTGGGCGTAAAAAGTTTATCCGATTTAAATGGTTTCTTCACAAATAGATAGATAATTGTTCACAGAATCGACCTAGATGGTTTGCGTCGCGATAGCCCATATGAGTACTGAGATATAGGTGAAAACTAATTACGTTTTTATGACACCCTCTTACATTATAGACATTTGTGCGAAAGTAATGTTTGCCAATGAAAGTACATCTCTATTCGATACCGTTTTCGAGTTACTAATGACTTTAGTTTGGCTGTAATTGACGTTTTTTATGAACATTTTTCACAACGGGTGAAACACTAGTTAAACTTTTTTATGATATAAATATAATTTTGATTTCAACTGATTTTTTGTCATTATTGTCGGAATTGCTTTGTAGTCAATGCAAACCACTATTGCATACATTGAGTGCAAAATTGTACCAATAGTTCAGTGTTTGTCCAAAGGGTGGCAATTCATGTCTCGCTTATTGTTGTTATACTTTTTTAGTTGTGTTTTTGTATACACTTTGAAGGCAATGTGAGTTTCTGGATGTCTGAGTTTCCCCCGGAGAGTGCTTTCCCCCCGTTAGAACATCGACGAACATTTCAGTCTCTGACGCACGCGCTGTGGACTCAAAATATGTACACAACTCAGACATCCAGGAACTCACATTGCCTTCAAAGTGTAGCATTTGTGGACAAATACTGTGATTTGGGATCAGTTGCCAACTCTTCGCAACCCATCCATTGAGCGATGGTTTGAGTCAAACAGTTGTCATCGAAATGAAGAGTTGTATTATCCATACGACAGACAATATTACCGGCAATAAAATAAAAGAAGTCAATGCAAACCACTATTGCATACATTGAGTGCAAAATTGTACCAATAGTTCAGTGTTTGTCCAAAGGGTGGCAATTCATGTCTCGCTTATTGTTGTTATACTTTTTTAGTTGTGTTTTTGTATAGCATTTGTGGACAAATACTGTGATTTGGGATCAGTTGCCAACTCTTCGCAACCCATCCATTGAGCGATGGTTTGAGTCAAACAGCTGTCATCGAAATGAAGAGTTTTATTATCCATACGACAGACAATATTACCGGCAATAAAATAAAAGTAGTCATTGAATGCAAAGCCGGCCGTCGTTTCGTTCAAATAACTGCTGATCTCATCGACTGTCAGCCTATTATTGTTTCTCATTTGCAACTCTGGGATCAGTTGCAATGTATGGCTCGCTTCAACATATCGGGTACTTTTATCCCAATAGCGATTAGTAATTGTCAAGTTTTCATCATGAAATAAAATGCTTTGTTTCAAATCAAATGGTAGAGTAACCATCTGTTCAAAGATAATTGTTCTCAATGGGTGCTTATTGTTTACATTTAAACGATGACTAAATTTTTTGTTCACCGGATTTATATACATATTCACTTCAGACACTCTCTAAATAATTGACACACATTTTGTGTTTTAATAATTACTAAAATTATAATTGATATAAAACTTACGTTTTCTAACACAAGGAATGAGCAATTCTTTGTGTTTTTAAGGTTAATAGCTAGACACCACGTGCTATTAATGGGAGTCCATATATCACCATATTGCATTTCCGACCACTCGTCTATTCGTTGGGATCTGTTGTATCTGAAAACAACATTTTTGGGATCCGTTGTATTGACAGTCAATTGATGGACAGTTGTGTCGGAGAACAAAGTGATGACATCTGATCCCAAATCAGAGAATTTGTCCACAAATGCCGAATCAATTGTAATGTTTGGATAACAAAACGGATTCTGTATTTAAATAATCAATAAAACGTAAATTGATTTAAATTTGAATATAAAATTACTAATCTTAAAATGAAATGCATTTAAAGTTTGTATTCAAATGAATTTAGAAATATTATTAATTAATCTTTCAGTTGTGACACAAAATGAAAAATTAATAATTTTGTTTAGATTTCAAATAATAATTGATTAATTTTAAACAATATTTAAATATAGAATTCGCTCTCAAATTAATTTATTGTTAATAATTATGCATTTAATCAGAACTAAACGTTTTGTTTTGAACTCATTTCTACAAATATTTGAATACAAACTGTAAACACAAATGCATTTTATTTTAACATTAATTGTGTTTTTAATACAACTTTTGGTTCTATTGAATGTAACGGTCAGTAATTTTTGTATAAATTTAATTCATTTATAATTTATATTAAATATCTATTTACAGAATCCGTTGTGTAATAACACAAACATCACAATTGATTCGGCATTTGTAGACAAATACTGTGATTTGGGATCAGATGTCATCACTTTGTTTGCAGACAACACTGTCTATCAATTGACTGTCGAAACCGTGGATCCAATTCATCCAAACTTCAGATACAAAAGATCCCAATCATTGAAAGAGTGGTCAAAATATGGATCCATTTCTCCTCCCATTAACGCTGTCTATTACTACGATATCAAAGGATTAGTCATTGCATTACTAAACGTAAGTCTGTATTAAATTTAATGTTTAATTCCTTAAAAATATAATCAAAACAGAAACAAATGCCTCATAAATGGTATTTAGGATCAGTTAATAAGACAATTATATCCATTGATAAACATATGAGAGATGAGGAGAAACACGTTATTGTTATATTGCAAAAACTGGTTAAACAACCACATTATTGGCTCACAACAGGATTGTCTAAATTGAACGGGTCGTTTTATATTAATTCAAATTATATGGAAAAGGGCAGTTTAAAGTGGCCTAAATTTATGTTAAATTTGATTGAATTGCTCAATAAAGTCAAAAATAATAAACTGACAATCGATGAGATCGAGAGTTATTTGTCACAAACGACGGCCGGCTTTGCATTCAATGACTATTTCTATTTGTTTGCCGGCAATCGTGTCTGTCGTCTGCATAACACGACTCTCAGGTTTGACGACAACTGTTTGAATCAAACCATTGCTCAATGGATTGGTTGTGAAGACATGACAACAATTTCTACAATAGATCCGATTAAAAGCAATCAATACATAATTGCAGCGATAGTTGTGATCATTTTTGTGATCATTATAATAGCTGTTATAGCGATGATTGCATACATAAAACGGGGCCAACATTTACCACGAGTTTACCGCAGATATAAAACAGATCCCAAAATTAGCGACTCTTTGACCACCGAATCAGGGATTAAGTCAAAGACAACGAAGACATCAAAGATATCAATGTCTTCAATGGATGAGAACAGACCAACAGATCTCAAGATTAGGAGCACTACTTCGGCGGCCGATAAGAAATCTGCGGCCAAATAAAGTTCCAAACAAATGAAGACTAAACTGAATGCTAAATAATTATTGATTATTATTTACATAGAAATTAGTTTTTAATTGTTCTATTTTATTTAAATGTTTTATTTATTTTTGATGTCATTTTGTTATTATTTTTTAATAAATTGATTTATTTAAAGTTAAATTTTATTTGACGTGTTTTTAGATTTATTATAAAAATATAAGACATTACAATACACATTATGATTATACCGACACAACTGTCCATCAAATGACTGTCACTACAACAGATTCCAAAAACCCTATCTTTAGATACAATAGATCCCAAACATTAGACGAGTGGTTAAAAGACAGATATAAATAATAAAACCAAATAAAGCACACGAAATTTAAGAAAATAATAAAACCAAATTTCCGTGAACACTAGTTATCGTATACAGACTCACATTAATGTTGTCTATTGTCTGGTTATTAACCATAAGAATTGCACACTTGTATTGAAAAATGTAAGTCTGATTTTATCAACTGTTTCTCATTCATAAACAACCAGAAAAAAGCTATTTATTATCAAATATGAGAGTAATTTTAGCTAAAATTTGTATGTTATTTGCCATTGAATGCCAATCAATGTGTGAATACATGCAAACCAATGGCAGATATAATGGCATTAAAATGTACAGACAATGGACTCTAAAACCATAATTTGTATGACTAGCGGACAGTCCACTCGTTTGATCCGGATTTTGTTTCTAACCCGACTGTCCGTCTATGAGCTCACAAATGGCCACACCTTTAATGACCAACACATCCAAAAGGGTCGCCCTTTCCGTCTCTAATCTTAAAATTAGAAAATAATTTTAATGTTAAAACATTTAAACATTGTTTGCCCGACTGCTTGTTTGCCCGACTGCTTATACCGAGTGCTTATACCGAGTGCTTATACCGAGTGCTTATATAGATAGAATTAATAATTAATTATAAATATTTAAAAATAATAGTATTTTGTATTAAACTTTGTTTAAACTTAGAAATAAATTTAATAACACGTTAAATAACTTTAATTATATGACAATTTATTTAAATACAAAATGAATACAATTTTAAATGAAACACTAAATGACATTAAGTCTCATTAAATCTTATCTCTCGGTTCATATGTCTTATGAATCAAACCGTTTTCACTGATCCGTCACTCATCTTAATCTTCAGATCTGTTGGTCTCTTGTCTTTCAACGACGAAGACATCGATGCCTTCGGGTCTCGACTTTGCGATGAATTCCTAGACTTAGTGCCCGACTGTGTCTCCGAAGACATGCTCTCCAATGGTTTGCTTTGATATTTTTTGTAAACTCTTGGCACAGGATTTGTCCCCATTTTGTAAGCAATAGTTATAATAATTATTATTAATATTATAGCAACCAATAGAATGACTATTAATATCATAATCTTTTTATATGGACTTTCAATGGGATCTATTGTCTCGGCTTTACATCCAATCCATTGAGCGATGGTTTGGTTCAAACAGTTGTCGTCAAACCTGAGAGTCGTGTTATGCAGACGACAGACACGATTGCCGGCAAACAAATAGAAATAGTTATTGAATGCAAAGCCGGCCGTCATTTGTGACAAATAACCGATGATTTCTTTGATGGTTAACTTATTTGGAGCCGTTTTGAGTAATGATAACAACGACGTGTCGTAACATTTCAGAGGAATGGTGTCGCTCTCGTAACAATCTGTCCCATTATAACCCCGATCTCTATAACCAATAGTTCTGCGCCATTCAAACGGCTTGATTACCAAGTTTTCAAAACTAGTATAGTCGGCAATTGATTGATTGGTTTCGTTGTATATCTCTTTTGTTTCCACCCATAAAAGCCATGAAATGCTTTGATTTCGCTGCAAATTAATGATAATTTAAATTTAATAAAAATTTTGCCCAAAATTAAGTTTAAACTAACGTTTCTTAATAAGTATTGCATTGTTTTGTTGAGCCGATTGTACTGAACGTTATTAATGGGACCAAAAATCAAATCACTTTTTGCCCATTCCAAATGCAAAGCCGGCCGTCATTTGTGACAAATAACCGATGATTTCTTTGATGGTTAACTTATTTGGAGCCGTTTTGAGTAATGATAACAACGACGTGTCGTAACATTTCGGAGGAATTGTGTCGCTCTCGTAACAATCTGTCCCATTATAACCCCGATCTCTATAACCAATAGTTTTCCGCCATTCAAACGGCTTGATTACCAAGTTTTTAAAACTAGTGTAGTCGGCAATTGGTTGATTGGTTTCGTTGTATATCTCTTTTGTTTTCACCCATAAAAGCCATGAAATGTTTTGATTTCGCTGCAAATTAATAATAATTTTTGTTTAATTAATGTTTTTGCAAATTTAAACTAACGTTTCTTAATAAGTATTGCATTGTTTTGTTGAGCCGATTGTACTGAACGTTATTAATGGGACCAAAAATCACATCACTTTTTGCCCATTCCTTCAATTTTTGGGATCTATTGTACCGAAAGGTTGTGTTCTTTTGGTTACGACCAATGGTTTTGACAGTCAATTGATGGACACTTGTGTTGTCTGCAAACAAAGTGATGACATCTGATCCCAAATCAGAGTATTTGTCCACAAATGCCGAATCAATTCTGATGTTTGAATTACACAATGGATTCTGTAATTAAATATTTAGTTTAATTATAATTAATTTTAATTTTAATACATAATCACTGACCGATGCATTCAACACAATCACCAGTCGTATTGAAACCACAATTAAACTTAAAATGATATGCATTTAAAGTTTGTATTCAAATAAATGCAGAAATACTATCAATAAATGTTTCAATTGTGATACAAAATGAAAAATAATTTGTATTTAAATTTCAAATAAGAGTTAATTAATTTTAAACAATACTTAACTATAATATTCGCTCTCAATATATTTAAATTTACGTATATTATTATTACATTTATATATTTTTATACATTGTTTTACAATATGAAAAAAATGAATTTTGTTTACAATATCTTATAAAACAACGGTTTTTATCAATTGTTTTACATTCATAAACAAAGCGAAAATAAAAGCCATTTATTATTAAATATGAGAGTAATTTTATACATAGTTTGTATGATATCTGTTATTGAATGCCAATCAATGTGTGATTTAATACAAACTAATGGGACATATAATGGCATTAAAATGTACAGACAGTGGACCCTAAAACCAGAGGCAACACTTAAAATGTATTCAAATGACAAGATGTGGACATTTAGTATACAAAGAGATGAAAAGCAATCACTCGTTGTACTCATGAATTCATCCACCGTTGAGATCATTGACGACAGTTTAATCAGATTTTCGGGCATATATTTAGCAGAAACTACTTTTGGTTACGATTGTGTCATACATTACAACGTAAGTGATTTGTTAGAGAGAGAAAGAGACAGACAGAGAGAGAGAGAGAGAGAGAGAGAGAGAGAGAGAGAGAGATTATATACTGTACTGTATAAATAAATTTACCGGTTTGTTACACAGGATTCAGCCCATTGTAGTCTCGAATACCTAACCAACAAAACAATCAACTTATCTATTAGTCTAAGGTCTGGGCGCAAACTAAAGGGTGTTATATTTAATTCAATGGCTTATGAGTTGAAACACTATAACTTGGTTTTGAATACCAAGAATCGAAAGGTTTCGCTGTTAACCGTAATATACGATAGTTTACAGGAGTCTAACATTAAGATTATGGTTACAAATGAAAGTGTTTGTCCGAAACCATTGTGCGAAAGATTGGCGTTTGTTAATGAAATACCCGACCATTTGTTACACCAATTGGAGGGTATTGTCGACTACTATGTAGACAATCAGACTTTGGTTCATATGTTGTGGTTTAACATTAATGGGCAACCGATGTATTGCTTTACACCCAAAAGCAAACCCCTATCAAAAGAGGTATTTATTATTTGCTAATTAGTGTTTTTAAATATAAATTGCAAATAATTAACCAAATATTGTAATTGTTTTTCAGTGTAAATCAACGCATGATATGATTTTGTATTCACTTAACTGTACCACAGATTCTGGCGATTCTGTGATCACATTATTTATCGTATTTGTGATTCTGTTAATAATATTGTTAATACTCTTTGGATCAGTTGTGGTGATGTTTTACAAGAAGAGAGATAAAGAAAAGAAAGAATTAAAACAGGAGAGCACCGAAAGTATGGATTTAAGTGTTTCCAGCGATTTGTCGGCCATAATAGACGATACAAACCTGTCTTCACCACTAGAATCTGGGTCTAAGTCTTAGCATTTCGATTGGGGTTAATTTATTATGTTTAATTGTAGTTCAATAATGCGTTAATGTATTCAAAAATGATGAGTGAATGACTTAAAACTTTATAGTTTGTTGTGACAATTTGTGTTCAAATTTTTAGTATAAAGTAATTTCAATTTTATTAAAAATCTCTTTAAACTATATTTTTTTTTATTTACTTCATAATTTAAATGTTGAGAGCGTTGTTGTTTTTGTCACGTTGTCATTGTCATGTTTTGAATGTCATAACTGCAATAAAATATATAATTAAGATATATAAAGTTTATATATCTAATTATGTTTCACATTATTTATATAATAATGTTTATCAATATCTATAAAAGTGAGACTAGACTTGTGCGCAAACAACTTTTACACAAACATCATTATAACTCCAATGATAATTTGATTTATAATAAGATTGTAAATTTTATTTTCAATGAAAACGATGTGATTTTAAATGTCAACTGAATTAACGGTTAATTTAATAAAATGTAAAAATCAAATGATTTCAAATATATTTAACATTTATTTAAGAGAAATATTGTTGAAAATGAGAAAAAAGTAACATTTGTATCAAATAACAAATATCTTATTAGCAATAATGAACACAAAATAAGTAATTTTAAAAAGTTTTATATATAATAAAAATTTACCATTAATTGTACACTTCTTTGATTATTTATTTTATCTGACATTTAATATTTTAACTGATACTCAAATACTTGTAATCTTCAGATCTGTGGGTCTGTTCTCATTCATCGACATCGATGTCAACAATTCAGTTGACAATCACTTCAAACAATTGTCAACACATTTATTATCCAAAGATTATGTCTTTGTTTGAAATCTATAACCGACTTCTTCCTGAGATTTTATATTTTCAGATTTAAAATACGTTTGAATACAAATACTGCTATTATAACAGCAATTAAAACATTAAAATGGGGACAAATATCAACTCAAAAATCATTTTGAAAATTATTGTTTACATTAAATAGTGGCGTGAATTGAGTGTATAATGGATTAAATGAAAAAAGTATTGTTTAAATTTAATTAACATTTATTTGAATTTAATGTGAAAACAAATCTTGTTTTCAAAACAAGTGATTGATTTTAACTACTATTCAGTTGTCATTAAATTCTATGCAAATATAAAATGGATGTTATTTTGAAATTAATTGTGGTTTTAATACAAGTAATGTTTGCAGTGAACGCAACGGTCAGTGATTTAAAACATTACTTTAATTAAATACATGTTTTAATTAAATATTTAATCACAGAATCCATTGTGTGATCCAAAGATAACAATTGATTCGGCATTTGTGGACATATACTCTGATTTGGGGTCAGATGTCATCACTTTGTTTGCAGACAACACTGTCTATCAATTGACTGTCAAAACAACGGATCCCATAAATCCAAGTTTCAGATACAAGAGATCCCAAACATTGAAAGTATGGTCAAATTATGGATCTATTTATCCACCCATTGATTATGTCTTATATTATGACAACGGATTTGTCATTGAATTACTAAACGTAAGTCTATATTAAATTAAATGTTAAATGACTTTAAAATGTATTTAAAACAGAAACAAATGCCAAAACGATGGTATTTATGGGCAGTTAATAAGACAATTATATACAGCGATGTACTTCTGAATGAAACGGAAAATCAAGTTTTTGTTGTTTTCCAAAAACTAGTTAAACAACCACTTCATTGGCGCACAACATGGTTGGCTAACACTAACCATAGGTTTGTTATAAATTCAGATTATATGCTAAACGGGAGTCTAAAGACGTCGCAGAATTGGTCAGATTTGATAGGTTTGCTCAATACAGTCGATGATAATAAAGTGACAATCGATGAGATCGAGGGTTATTTGTCACAAACGACGGCCGGCTTTGCATTCAATGACTATTTCTATTTGTTTGCCGGCAATCGTGTCTGTCGTATGCATAACACGACTCTCAGGTTTGACGACAACTGTTTGAATCAATCCATCGCTCAATGGATTGGTTGTAAAGACATGAGAACTGATCCCAAAGATGTCATTAATTATTATCCGATTATACTCTTAGTTTTGATTGTCACTGGGTTTATAATAGCAGTGATAATAGCATTCATTGTATGCAAAAATCGGCCAAAATCTCAACCAAGAGTTTACCAAAAATATAAAACAACTCAAAAGATCGACGATTTGGGCATTGAATCCAAAAATAAGTCAAAGATATCGGAGACAAAGTCATTGACCGAAATGTCGTCATTGGATGAAAACAGACCAATAGATCTCAAGATTACGACCACTACTTCGGCGGCGGTTAACAAAACAAAGTCCCAAACAAATGAAGACTAACTAAAAGCCAAACCATTATTATATGGAAAATAGTTTTTAAACATTTTCTTTATTCAATTTGTAAATCTATTTTTATTACACTTTTCAATTATTTATATTTATTTAATTTAAATTCAATACAATTCTGATAGTATTCTTTATGTTCTTTAATAAAAATGTTTTAATATAATTAATGAATACAATAATAATTAAATTGTTTAATCTCTACTAATATTTATAATCTATTCGTGGATTTGGTTTAATCTTATCCTCTCTTCCAACCTATCTTTCATTGCTCTTAACCTTCAGATCCGTTGGTCTCTTGTCTTTCAGTGACGACAAAGACTTCGATGCCTTCGGGTCTTCACTTTGCGATCCATTCAAAGACTTATTACCCGATTCTGTGTCCGAAGAG
>CAJPIZ010002269.1:0-14071 GCA_905368565.1 Medioppia subpectinata
ATGAACTATTGGGAAACATATGTCCAACAGCACGTGCCATTTGTCAACGACAATCAATTTTCCGCCGTAAGTACTATATTTATTATACATATTTATAGAATCGTTCGGCCCACTCTTTTTTTGCCACTATTGTATAGTGAGGTTATATTTTAGTAATAAAATGATTAATGCTATCAAATATTAATTTGTTTATAAATTGCTATATTGATAGCTCATACAGTATTGACTATTTACTATTACATTTCAAAATGGCAATTCCTGGTTATAAGTATATACATAAGTGTATTTATAACTTTATATTGATAATAAATCATACTTCATATAAATATGTATAATAAATATAGTACTTACGGCGGAAAATTGATTGTCGTTGACAAATGGCACGTGCTGTTGGACATATGTTTCCCAATAGTTCATATCATCGCGTAATATTTGTTTTGCCCTTTCCAGGGTAATTGGTGCTTTAATATCGGGACAGGGCTTTAAACCACACTTGTGTCCGTAGCCGATGGTTTGTTGGCCCTGTGCAGACGAAACTTATTTATTTAATATAGTTTTTACCAACATTCATCTATTAAAAGTGTAGTTTATAGAATCGTCAGCCATCCATCTCCCCATACTATGGGATTTAACATGAGATTCTAATATATTTTAACATGTAGATTCTTATATAGGATAACATGAGGAACGTTTTTATGGAAAAATGCTTATACGTGGCTTTCTATGAGACTACAGCTTAAGTCTATGACATTGGTTTAACATAGGTAATGCTAAGTCTATGGACACTGCTAACTCTATGGAGGTAATGTTAATAGCATGGACAATATTTTGCTTATGCGATTCATATTAAGTCTATGGACAATGGTATTCTATTCTTTGAGCATAACACAAATAGTGGTTAACGTATAGCGTCGCTAGGTGATCCTTGTTAAATTATTATAAGATAACATTTATGTTAGATAGTATTTTATTAGTTTAGTTTACCGCTATATCTTTATAGTAATTGGGCATGAATTTTTCATGGGTCTTGATCAAATCAATGCTAGCTTGATTAACTTGACGATGTTGGTTCTTTGGTTTAGGAGTAGTGATAGTGGTTGGGGTAGAAGTTGGGTTAGTTGGTTGGCTTGTGGACGATGTAGTCGGAGGGTTAGCACGAGCATAATCTTGTAATGCACGTATACAGCACATTATACATTCAATACCCCTTTTAAGGCAATTGAGTGCTCCACAAAAATAATCATATAGGTCATTATTATCCGACAGCATATGTTCGCTGTTACCGATATTTGCTGCATTAACTACCACCATGGTAGCTAAGAGAATTGCCGTAGTTTTAAACATGGTATTTTAAATAAATACAATATGCCTTATGTTAACTAAATGTTAATATACGTAATAATTCTTTATTAATTTATTTTTGATTATAAAGTAAATGCGTAATAATTTGCTCATTTATATACCATTTAAAGATTGCTTTTATTTGCTTAGATTGCTGTTATTATAATCATTTTGAAATGCATATTAATTAATAAAACATCCAGTCTTCGGGCATTTAATAATAAAACATCATTGGAAATTATATACAATTATGCTTAAGATTTAGGGATTAGTATTTAGGGATTATAATAAACCAAAAATATATAAGTTTTATTTTCCCGACGTTAGCATATTTAAAAAAAATTCCCGACAATAGGCAATATACGATAAAATTATTTATTTAATAGTTATTTCATTCAATCTTTTAAAAAAAATTTAAACTAAATATACGGTAATTGGTATCAAAATTTGTTTTATAAAACACGTTTATAATCCATAAGAATTTCAGATGAAATGTCTTATAAAATATTGATTTTAATTATTACAGATCAAAGACATTCATTAACTGAACAAAATATTAAATTTCATATCATTATCAAATATAATTCATTTTTAATTGATTTAAATGCATGATAATTGATCTATGATTGAATAAGCACATAATTCCCGAATATTCCCGATTTTTACTTTTTTATTCAGGATGTTTTTACACACCGAAAAATTAAGCTTTATTAATAAATAATTTAAATTAAACTGTTATTGTTAATATTAAATATTTACATTAATTATACAGATAATTTCATTTCTTTATAGATTAAGTAAAGAGTTTATAAAAATAGATATTACATAATTTTGAAATATACACAGTTTATATTAAAACATGTTGACTATTCGTTAAAAATTTTTACAAAGTCAATAGTTGCATTGTCTGTTTAAAATTAATCTAATAGTGACTAATTTGTACATCTACTTTTTATCTTAAAAATTACAATATCTTATAATTTGTGTGATATTTTAATTATAACAAAATAAGCGTTTAATGTAAATTAATAGATTGAGTAAATATTTTAACCCTCGCCATATAGACTTAAAATATCAACGTATCGTGTAGACAGGTCTATAAAATAATTAACAATTGTTACAACACTATTGGCATTAAATAAATAATATTTCAAAACTGACTAAACTTATTTATTAATTATTATTTAGTTTACATTGAAAAAATGTTACAAATTACAATAATAATGCATTTGTCCCGGGTGTTTAGGCAACAAACAGCTGTCTCTCGCGCTCCCGTCGGGCGACGAGTCCCTTCAGAGTTTGCTTGTGTCCTTCGGGACCCCCTTTAACCCATTTGCCGAACTCGTTAGCGGCGGCCGAGTAGTCCCTGGCCTTCACGTACTTCAATAGGGTAGAGTTCTTGAGGGCAGCGCAGCCCGAGTTGAATGTAAACGATACCAACTGCATCCGTATGGTGTGTTTTATTTGTGCATGGTTAATTCATAAATATGCAATGAGAATTACTATTATACTGTAAAATTATTATGAATTTAAATCTAGTAATATATAATTAGTATTTTACAATCATTAAATTATAAATGCATTAATGCTACATACAGTACATTAGTTATATTCATAGTATTTTAATAGATATGTTATTAGATTAATTCAAATATAGTAAATAATTGGGTTTGACCACGGTCAATGTTCAAATGGTTGACAAAAATTGTTAAAAATAACCAGGATAAACAATTTATGTATTAAAACAGAACAACTTACGGCGGCGAATTGATTATCGTTGACAAATGGCACTTGATCATTGACACAGTTTTGATACTGCGCTAGGTCCTTTAATAATAGTGCCTCGCCCTGTGCCTGTGTGAGCGGCGCGCGAATTGTGTCGCATCCCAGGGCATTGCAATTGTGTCCGTAGCCTACCGTAGGGATACCCTGGTATGGATAATAAATAAAATATTTTAATGTCTTTTTATTGTCATTATTAATATTAATTTTAGTTATTTTTCAATATATATAATGAGTAAATAAAATTAATACAGAAATATGAGTATTACAATGTATTAACAATTACAACATACCACTGGATCGGCATAGAAATTGGCCACGAACCTTTCGGACGATTTAATCATATCAATGCCAGCCCTGTTAATATTTCGGCCACTAACCAACGCCACGACCAGAAAAAGTACCGAGATTGTTTTTATCATGTTGAATATTAATTTTGTACTAATAATTAGAATACTATTATCTATGCGTTTATATACAATTATTTTGTTCATGATTAAACGATTTTTGCATAATATATGCTGTTCTGTAGCATTTGTTATTAATTTGCTAAGGTGGTTAAAAATGATAAATAGACAAAAATTTAACTAAATACCATGTAGTTATTAATTGTTTGTTATATTTATTACCTCTATTGTTTGACGTCAATGCAATTAACATTGACGTTGTTACATTTGAAATATGGTTAAATATGGTTTAAAGTGTCAATTATTAAGCAACAATACCATAATTTTTAAATTACCAAGTCATTAATTAAGTATTGATTTATTTTAAGTGTATCCAGATAATTTTAGCAAAATTTATTACATTTTTAAATGTAAAAATGTTTATACAATTTTTTACTTTTTAAAAAATATCGCTTTTTATCTACATTGTATCTATCTACCTTTATTAACATCTATGTTGTATCAAACTATAACACTATTGACAATAAATAAATAATATATCAAAACTCAATTAACTTATTTATTATTAGATTTTTTACATTTAATAAATGTTATAATTATAACGCATTTGTCGCGAGTGTTTAGGCCAGAAAGAGCGCCCTCTCGCGGGCACGTCTGGTGACCAAACCGGGCAACTTGTGTCCGCCCGCGTACACCCATTTGCCGAACTCATTAGCGGCCGCCGCGTAATTCTTGGCCTTTACGTCCTTCAATAGGGTAGACGACTGGAGGTTACCGCAGCCCAAGTTGAATGTGAACGATACCAACTGCATCCGTATGGTGTGTTTTATTTGCGCATGGTTTAATCCAAAATAAAATAAAAAATCATATTAATTAATAAAATTATTATAATTCGTAAACCATTAGTAAATTAATTATTTATATTACTAATATCTAATTAAAATTTATTGTTAAATTATTATGCTTTAGAGTTGCATAGATTGATCTAGGGTATTTTAATGAATATATTAGCAAATTTATTAAATAAATTTAGTAAATTGTATCAAAGACTTACAGCAGCAAATTGATTATCATTAACAAATGGCACTTGAGCCTCCACACAGTTTTGAAACTGCACTAGGTCCTGGTGTAATAGTGCTTCACCCTGTGCTTTAGTGATCGGCGCGTGAATAGTGGAGCAGCCCTGGGCATTGCAGTTATGTCCGTACCCTATCGTACGGATACCCTATTAAATCAAATGAAACTTTTGATTACTTATAATTAACTATAATTAATTTTTGCTAATATATGAGGATTATAAATTACATTAAATTAACATGCAAACACAAAATTATTGTCAACAAACAACATACCACTGGGTCGCCGTAGAAATTGGCCCTGAACCCCTCTGACAACTCGATCAAATCAACGCCAGCCTTATTAATGTTGCGGCCGCTGACCAACGCCACGATCAGCAAAAGTACCGAGATTGTTTTGATCATGTTGAATGTCAACTTTGTACTAATAAATAAAACATTATTGCCTATGCGTTTATATACCCTTTTGATCATGATAAAACTATTTTTACACAATGTTGTTTTGATAGTTTAAAGTATTTGTTATTAATTTAATAATGTGCTTGAAATTGATAACTAGATAACAATTTAATTAAATGTCATCTAGTTATTAATTGTTTATTATATTTATAGTGCGGTTTAAAGTCTATTGTTTGACGTAAATACAATTAACTTTGAAATGTACCTGTGGCTATTGTTAAATAAGTTTTCAAGTGTCAATTATTAAGTAATTATATTATCAATGATAATTTATCATGTTTGTGTGGAAAACTATCAAGGTTATTAATTAAGTACTGATTAATTTTAAAAGTAGTCAGGTCATTATAAAATAAAGTTATTATTTATTTACTATTTTAAATAGTCTATTTAATAATAATTTAAATTTTATATTGTTTTATTACAGTGGGAACTCTATGCTGTGAACCTTCTATGATGTGAACTACTCTATGTTATGAACCATAAACCAAAACCTACACCACATAGACTTAATGTTAAAACAACCTCTATGTTGTGAACAACTCTTTGTTATAAACCAAAAGTCCTGGACCCGATCTATTCACAACACAGAGTTTTGACTGTATATACATTAGAAATTAAAATACCTTGCTATTTATTTAAAGTGTGCCTAACCTATAAGTTAAATAACATTTATTACTCAATAATTATATTACAATATTATTTAAAAAAATAACAGAATTTGCAATAAAGTTTAAACACATGAACAATGTCAATTATAAAACAAGATAATTACACAATTAATTTAATAAATTATTTTCATATAATAAATATAAATGGAATTGTATTTTTAAAAAGTTTATACAAAAAACTCTTACAAACAGTATACATTTTATTTTACAATATCTTGTAGTAATTTATATTTCACATATTTTTATCGTGGTTAATATTTTTTCGTTTATGAATTTAAAAAACATTCTTCAAAAAAACATAATTTAAATATAATTTTAAGAGTTCTGATTATAAGTAATCATACAGTATGTTACAACTCATTAAAAATAATTTATTAAATTATTTATTATTACATTTTGACATTTATGAATATCTATACATTTTGTGTAAGTTTTTACTTTTTAAGGAAGAGCGCTCTCTCGCGGGCCCGACGGGTGACCAAACCGGGCAACTTGTGTCCGCCCGCGTACACCCATTTGGCAAACTCTTTAGCGGCGGCCGAATAGTTCTTAGCCTTCACGTACTTCAATAGGGTAGACGACTGGAGGTTACCGCAGCCCAAGTTGAATGTGAACGATACTAACTGCATCCGTATGATGTTTTATTTGAGCATGATTAAATCAAGAATATAATATAAATCTGTAAAATCTTTATTTAATAATATTTATTAATATTGTATTTGCCAGTTACTTTAGTAACTTTAGTTGGTGTTTGAATAAATATTTTGACTGGTGTTTTTTTTTAAAAATAAATAATATAATACACTTACGGCAGCAAATTGGTTATCGGTCACAAATGGCACGCGGCTCTGTACACAGTTTTGAAACTGTACTAGGTCCTTATGTAATAGTGCCTCACCCTGTGACTTGGAGATTGGCGCGTGAATGCTGGAGCAGCCCTGGGCTTTGCAGTTGTGTCCGTACCCTATCGTACGGATTCCCTATTAAATGTCATTAACTTTGTAATTACTTATAATAATAATTAATTTTAGTTAATCTAGGGCATTTGTTAATTACATAAAATGAACACGATTACAATAATATTTATATCAAATATATATACCACTGGGTCGCCATAGAAATTAGCCCTGAACCCCTCGGACAACTCAATCAAAGCAACGCCAGCCTTGTTAATGTTGCGGCCGCTGACCAACGCCACGATCAGCAAAAGTACTGAGATTGTTTTGTTCATGTTGAATTTATAAGCTTTGTATTATTAAATAATATAATTTTTGTTTTCTCGTTTATATACACTAGTGATCGTGATAAAACTATTTTAAAACAATGAAGTGGTTCAAATTTATAAATAGATAATACCTAGCTATCAATTATTTATTATATTTATAGTAAGGTTTAAGTCTATTGTTTGATGTCCCATACAATTAACATTGTTATGTTGACACTTGTGGCAATTTATATTGATAAATTCATAATGTTTTTAAGTGTATTGGTATTAGTATTAAACTTGATATTGGTATTAGTACTAAACTTGATATTGGTATTAAGTAAGAATATAAATAATAATACAGTGGTAATCATGTTTTTGTAAAAAATACCAATATCATTAAATAAAAATTAAAAATTAAATAAAAAAAGTTATATAATTGTTTAAATTAAATATAATTTTAGATAAAACCATAATTTATGCATTATAGTTATAATTAATCAAATAAATGTAAATAAAAATTTTAAAATGTTAATAAAAAATACATATATGGTAATAAAATAAGCATAATAAGCTAAATAATAAGTATATAATTAATTGATTTATAAAATAAAATAATAAATGTGGAATCAATAATTACATTATTTGGAAGTGATATCATGATTATCATAAATACCAGACAACAAATCGGATAAAGCAGTCATCACTGATGAATGAATTATCAGTAGACTATCGGCAAAACCCCTAAGAAAGAGCGCCCTCTCGCGGGCTCGACGTGTGACGAGTGCGGGCACTACGCGTTCGTCCGCGCGAACCCATTTGCCAAACTCAGTGGCGGCCGCCGAGTACTCCCTGGCTTTCACGTACTTCAATAGGGTAGACGACTCGAGGTTACCGCAGCCCACGTTGAATGCGAACGATACCAACTGTACATAGATTATACATGTATGTAATATTGTTTTGTTTTACTTTGTTATTACTATTAGATTAATAAATATAAATATTATTAATAATTTATTTTCATAGTTTTTCTAATTAGCTAGCTATTAATCACGCAATTATTGATAGAATTAATTTATCTATAGTAATCTTGTAATAATTTTAATACAAATAATTAAAATATAAATAATTAATTAACTAAAGCGACTTACAGCGGCAAATTGGTTATCGTTGACAAATGGAACTTGATCATGGACACAGGTTTGAAATTGCACTAAATCCTGGAGCAATAGGTTAATGGCCTGAGTCTGGCTTATTGGTGGGCGAAGATTGGAGCAGTCCTGGGCATTGCAGTTGTGTCCGTATCCTATTGTACGGATACCCTGATGTATAAAAATATATTTATTAACTATTTATTTAATCTTATTCAATATTAATTATTAAATTATTAAAATTATTAATATGTCTTAAATATTAACATAATTTACCGTATCATCATCGTAGAAATTGGCAAAGAATCCCTCCGACACCATGATCAAAGTGAGACCATGCTGGTTAATTTTACGGCCAGCGACCGAATGGTTAATGTAATTATTAATAGACCTGTGCCTGGCCACAAGCTTTTGAAAATGTAACAGGTCTTGGCCATATACAAGCCCACCGACTGATACTGCGAGAAGAATTAGCAATTTTGACATTTTGATGTAAAATAAACCTGGGTGAATTAAATAAAACAATTAGTTAATTATTTAATTATATATATTAACTTACAATTAATTATTGTAATAGTTGCTATAACACTGCGGTAACAAACAAAGTTAAATATTAAGACAAATACTGATGGTGAGCCAAGAAACAATGACTTAATAATTGCTCTACCATGAGCTTATATGCAATCTGGACAGCATGTGTCGTAAATATTTCAATTGCAACTTTAAATAAAATTGTAATTTTATATAAGCAAAATAATGACATTATGTAATCCAATCTAGATGTAGTGCATTGCATGAGATACATATGAGAAAATAGCATCAATGTTGTTATTATGATTATTTGGATAGCGTTTAGAATCCAGACTTTAGATTATAAATGTTTTGTTATGATTGCATAAAACTGATATTTAAATGACATTCAATCATGTTGTTTATTTAACTAACATTGACAATGTATAACATATACAAAGTCTAATCTATGCCAAAATGATGTTATATGATATATAATTTAAGAAATGGATTACTTTATGAAATAAATGTTTAAAATTTTAATAAAATTTATAAAATAATTGTACTTTTATCATTTTAATATTTTTTTAAAAATAAACATTACTTTTTAAATGTTCAAATATTTGTAAAAAAAATTAATAATAATTTATTTCTGTTTTCACATTATTAGATAAAAATATAATTATAATTTCAAATTTAAAGTGATATTATATTACTGAAATAATAATTATAGTTGTTATTTATATAAATTTTTTATAATGTAAATGATCAATAAGTAATCACTAACGATGTAAGTATTTATTTGTATTCATAAATTTCTAAAGTTTTAACATTATTACTAATAATTTATTAGGCATAAAAATAAAATTTCAAATGCAAAATAATATTATATTACTAAAATAATAATGATACAATGTTAATATTATTATTTAAATAGTACAGTTATATAATGTTACATATATAATCATTTAAACCAGATTGATTTAATAGATTCATACAGTCATTGTTTTAATGACTAATAAATAGCTGTCTCTCGCGCTCCCGTCTGGTGACGAGTCCGGGCAGAGTTTGTTTGTGTCCATTGGGGCCCGCTTTAACCCATTTGCCAAACTCATTAGCGGCGGCCGAGTAGTCCCTGGCCTTCACATACTTCAATAGGGTAGAGTTTTGGAGACTAGTGCAGCCCATGGTGAATGCAAACGATACCAACTTGGTCATTATATGGGATATTATGCAAAATAATTAATCAATAATAATAATGATAAATTATATTTTATAATTTATCTAATCTCTCTCTCTCTCTCTCTCTCTCTCNTCGTTTACCTGATGTTATTACACCTATTGTATATGTTTTAAAATAAAATAAATTGTTTTTGTGACTTAATTTGTAATAGCAAATTTTGTTAATGGTATCACTCAACTAATGACTCGCATCACTTGAGTGATTGAAGCTATCACTTGAGTGATGGGAGTCATCACTTGAGCATAATGTAATATCAATGGAAATAATTGGAGTCTTCACTTGAGTGATTGAAGCTATCACTTGAGTGATGCGAGTCATCACTTGAGTCATTGAAGCTATCACTTGAGTTGATGGGAGTCATCACTTGAGCATAATGTAAATTCAATGGAAATAATTGGAGTCATCACTTGNTTGAGTGATGCGAGTCATCACTTGAGTCATTGAAGCTATCACTTGAGTTGATGGGAGTCATCACTTGAGCATAATGTAAATTCAATGGAAATAATTGGAGTCATCACTTGAGTGATGGAAGTCATCACTTTTATAATAACCGCATAAATTTATTAATAGAATGTTATTGAAATATAATATCATTGATATATAATGTAATGTGTTAAATAAAAGATGATGCCCATTCGTGGGATAGCGAGGACTTTGGAATCATTGTTATAAAATGAAAGTACACTCAATAGGTAGTCGAGTGATATACTTCATATGTCCAGATACTATTGGGTCTGGCCGTAGTGACCACTATTATCGGGAAAATTTTGAAAATCAAATTTTTTATTTTATAAATAACCATGTCATATTATATATCAATAGAAAGGTATGGATGAGTAGAATCGATATCCGAAAGAATTTCTCAAATCTGACCTAATCGGCAAAAGTTATATCAAAATTAAGAAATTTAGTATTAGTTATGTACGTTTTTTATAGTGAATAACGTAATTACCGAACATCATTTATATCAATTTCAATTATGCTTACAGTGATAATTAATTTGGCAAATTAAAAAAAATTAAAATTTTTTAATATAAAATTTTTGGCCCAAAACCCATTAACATTAAACTTTATTCTTTAGTTAAAACATTATTAGGCAAAAATATAATTATAAATAAAGTGATTTAATATCGCTGAAATAATAATTATTAAATGTTAATTATATTTTAACAATAACATAGATATATTAGGTTGCGCGAATTATTACTTAACACTTTAGTATTTGAACCCAATAGTTTTGATGTGCAAGATCATTCATTAATCTTTCGAGGGGGTCATAAATAATATCTTCTTGCGCGGTGATTTTGTAGTAACCTTTACCACTTGCTTGGCTGGCTGGCTATGGTTAACAACTTTTGAATGTGTGACCATGTTCAAATTTTTGTCAAATATGCCAGGATAACAGGGACTTGCCGTCGGTTGTTTCCACGCGCTATTATTGGCCAATAAGTAGTCATTATGGTTAAACGGTGGCTGTTTGTCAATTTTGAATTTATTCTGCAAGTTATTACTGTTAGGGTTAGTTTTGATGTTATACATGTCAGAACCATTGTAAAAATCAGGGTTAGTCAACGTGACCCTTTTGCATGTTGGTTCATTAACAAATGCATTAGCAAATGGTAATGATGGCGGTTTGCACACGGTAGTTTTATAAGTAAACTTGTTAGTATTACATATATTGAACGCTGGTTGTTTGCATGCATCGGACATATTGTTAAAGTTGCCGCAACTAAACCCTAATGCAAACCCTGTTGGTTTGCATACGTTAAAATCACGACCAAACATTTTTAATTAATTTTATTTGTTAAAAATTACTGGCAATTAACAATGTTAAAATGTAACAATGAGTCTACATTATACAATAAATATCTAACAAATGTCTCATTTATATAGTATGTAGATAACAGCAAAAATTGTTTTCAATTATTTGTTTATTTAGTGAATTTCATTAAACAAATATTTTTGTTTTTTAATGTAATTTACAAACTGAAAAGGTTTATATTATTTAAACGTATTGCTAAAAATATTTATTGTAATGCACTAGAAACTAGTGACTAGATTGACAGACATATAATTGAAAACAATTTATTGTTGTTATGTACATATAAATGAGATAATTGGTAGATATTTAGTGCATAGTGTAGATTTATTTAATAAATGTTTAATGATCTAATAAATGTTATTATTGTCAACAATTTAAAAATTTTACATTTATTTAAAATATTGGTGTTATACAGTATAATATGGAAGTTATTCATGGTATCTTGATAATAATGATTCAAATAAAACGTACTTGGTCCTTATATTAATATTATAAAATAATTTTTAAAAACATGATATTATATTACATTTATTTATTGTACTATATAATTATTAGCTTTCAATTAAGGAACAAAGTGTTACAAGGTACCATCTACAGTTCCTAACAATTAATTAATTTAATAATAAATTTTAAATAAATTTTACATAACAAACAAAAATGAACAAGTGAAAATAAGAATTGCAAATGAAAGCGGTAAAATTTTAATTTAATAATTTTTACATGGTAATACAGATATAAAATCATCGTAACATGGTCTTATTATGTTTACGAGCGGAACAGTTGGGCCTCCTTTTGGCGGCGGACAACTAAGCCGGCGATCTGGTGGCCGCCCATCCATGTGTACTCATTGAAGGCATTGGCAGCGGCGGCCCAGTTGTTGGCCCGGAGGTTAGACAGTATGTGCGAACCGGTCCACGCGCCGCAACCCATGTTGAACGCGAATGACGTGGCCTACGGGGTGTGGCAAATATGTTTAAATAATACTTCAAACTGTCAGGGTTGTTTTAATTTTTTTTAAGCCAGCGTGGCGCATTATTTATTATTGTAAATAATTTATTTGTTTGTTAATAACTTACAGCAGCGAATTGGTTGTCACTGAGTTTACCAGGAAAAGAGTTCTCCACGCAGTTCTGGAATTCACCAAGGTCAGCTTGAAGCAGCTGGGTAGCCTGTGCCTCGGATAGGGGCGGGCGCAGTTGGTCACAGGGATGGTACACGCAACAATGTCCGTAGCCGATTGTTTTTTGGCCCTGAACATGGTTAAATATAGTGTTTGTATTAAGTAAAATAATTATAAATAATTGTTACATGCATGAATATTAGAAATTAAGTTCACCACTTACAATTTGATCGAGGTAATAGTTGGCACGGTACCCCTCAAACCCCTTGATCAAGTTAAGACCGTTCCAATTGATGTTACGGCCCGCAGCCAAACCGACCATGGCCACAATAACGAGCACTATTTTCTGCATGATTAGTTAATTATACTAATAATAATACAGTATTATTATAATTATAATTGTTAAGTGTTTTATTTTTTTTGTTTTGGTATTTATATACAAATTTTACATTGTTATTTTATCAACTTGATAAATTGTCCCATGATTTGTTGTGTGTACCATGTTCTATGAGAGTTTTGCAGCCTGCTCAAATTTAATTGTGTTATCTACATACGTATACATTTTTGTACCATTAAGCACTTATAGTCAAGTAGCATTTATAATCTAATCCAGGCATTAATTTGATTTAATTGCAAAAATATTTCTAGAAATAATAAAGCTAAAGTTATTTAATTAATAGAGTTTGTAAAATAACTAGTATTTCTAGTTTATTTTAAACATATTTATATAGTTTATCACAAATTGTGATTCACAATCAATGACTAAATTAAGATAATCTGATTGATTGATGATTACTTACTTTGTATTGTTACAAAACTCCTGATGTCTACAATTCATGATCACCCTTGATGTAAAATTACCTTAATCTTATAATTATATCTATTATTAAACTAATAAATTATCAATTACACATGAAATCATGCCTAGGATTTTTGTATTTGTCCTGGATTAATTATTTCTGCCAGTTAAGTTTGGTTATGTAAAAGGTCTTTTTACTTATACATTTATGTGCTTTGAATATTATTGCTTTGTTAATTAATGTCTTTATTCTAATCAGGGGAGTTTTTATTTATTATTTGTTAAATGGTTGCGTAAAAATATAACTCTTGTTATATTGGTCAATTAAATTAATTTTTAAGCAAAATATAATTTTACAATATTGTAGAGCTGTGCTGATATCCTTTCAAAAATTATCTATTATTTATCTCTTATATTCATACATCCTTTTTATCTATCGAAAACACCGGGACAGGGACTTTTAATCAGTATTATCACTTTACCCAATGA
>CAJPIZ010002270.1:0-14066 GCA_905368565.1 Medioppia subpectinata
CGCCAAGTCTCTCAATATAATTCATAAACTATTAAAATAAAAATAATTCATTTAATCATTATAAATAAAACACAAAAATATAACTATACTTTTACCTTAAGCTTAACCAACAGAGACATATCATTAGCGAGTGTGATAAACGAGTTTAACATATCATATGTTTTCGCCGCCTCGTTATAAAGACCGGACGATATGTGGATAATAAATAGCAAAGCAACCACGTACGAAATGCATACGTACATCGAGATAATTTTGAACACCACATTGTCCGAGTTTAATGTCAGGTAGAATAGCAAACTGATGATTGAGCTCAGTGTTAGCCAAATAGCCAGCAGGTATTTCGACCAATATATTGCATTATAATCGGCAATCTCGGTATAAACTACGTTGAGCTTATTCAACGCATTGAGTATAACGTTATATCTTTTGGGATTATGGCTATTGTCGTGGATTATGGTATTCAGGAGTTTAATCTTGGATTTGAGATAAAACGCTATAATAATGTAATACACGGTCTGATAGATGACTATATTGAAGGCATAGTACGCCCAACAGGCGTGAAACAGCGAGTGCGGTACGCCAACTAAAATCACCCAGATTACATCATTTGTCAGCGAGAACAACAGGAATGGGTATACGAATGACATGCCCGATATGATAGGGGTCAGGGGCTTGGCCACTACCAAGCACGTTTTGCAGTATTTGCATATTTTTTGAGCAAATTCCCGGTCATTAATGCCACAACTTTTGGGTGCAATAAAGCCGGCGATCATTTGAAATACACGCAAATCCACTGGAATTCTGCCATTTTTATGGTTTAGATAATTTATTAGTTGCGATATTACGGCAAATATCGTAATAAATAGGACTATGAGATTGATGGCGTAGCCGGTGCCCACGAAATAGTCCATGTTGCCCATGAACAGGTTGTTTAGTTTACCAACGTTAATCTTCTTGACGTACAAATACACGGGTAGCGAGCATTTAGTGACCACAACAGCAAAAAATATGATTATTAATACGGGATTGTATAGTAATTTTCGCGTAATAGGCGTGTATTGGCTATTAAATAGAGATAATCCAATACGGTAGAGGTGGGTGTCGGCCCCGGGTACCCGCCAGGCCTCTGGCACCAGGTCACTTAGCAAGTATCGTTGTTGCATTATCAGTAGATTCACCTTTTTGACAAACATTGTTTCGAAATCTAGCCTTACACAAAGAATATTCTTAACTTATTAATTATGCTAAATAAATGACAATGTTTTACATATTATCAAACATGAATATCATAGTTTGTATATGATAATAAATGATTACAATATTATTTATTATCATATTGTTTTCCATTGAATAACAAAATTTCAATAAATTATTAAGTATTGTAGTATTTATAACGTAGAAAAATATGAAATAAAAATAACGTGAGCTTTGTAAATTAATTATGAAATGTTTTTATGCTTTATGCTTTGTACTATGGCATAAGAAATCCAAATTAATTATGCAAGCATGACATTTATAGAAAATAAAAAACTAATTATAATACAAATGAATAGTTTTATTTTTTTTCGCAATATCTTTAAATAACAGAAATATACCATATTGCAAATTAATATTATGGTATTTATTTAATATGTAAATAGCTTAAATTAAAGTTAATAATATTTATTTTTTATAATTATATTGTAGTAAACAAATTTAATTTTATAATATTTTTATAAAAATATTACAGTTTTTGTAGGTTTTTGTATTAGATTTTTGTAGTTTTAAAAATGCCCAAAGATAACTATTATTTATTATTATAATTAATTAAATCCAACAATATTTAAATTGATTAATTGCTACTTTCATGAAATAAAATTATTTTAATTAATTATAATTAAAGTAAGCAATATTTTAAAAATATAATTTATTATCTCAATAAATTAATATACAATATTATAAAGTAATAATTAATTAATTTAATAATTCTGATATGCAAACAATTATTAAAAATTATGCTACAATACGTAGGTATAACAAGATTCCCAACGTGATGATCTGAAAAAATTAACATGTTATATTTCATTCAATAGAGGTTTTCAATAAAAAAAATAATTACTTCATATCCACGAAATTGGTTGATAATAAATAGTTTCCAACAATAAAAACCAATCCTATGGACACCAATCCTTTCCATAACATTTGATAACTATTATTAATAAAATTAAAAATTTATTCTTATTATTATAAAAATTATTATTATTATTATTATTATTAGAGAGAGAGAGAGAGAGAGAGAGAGAGAGAACCTTAATTTTTAAAGCGAGTGGTATGTTGTTTGTGTAAGAAATGAATGAATTGAGCAAAACATAAGTCAAATTCGCTTCAATATAAAGAGCGGACGAAATATGGATTATAAAGAATAACGCAAATATAAATTGCACGCAAACATACATCGATATAAATTTAAATGCCATTATTATCTCGGTTTGAAATGTTATGTACACTAACAAACTAATAATCGAAATCAATGTTAACCAAATAATCAATAAGTATTTTGACCAATAAATAGTGTTATATACTTGTATCTCGTCGTATACCATGGTTAGTTTGTTTAAAATAATTTTGGTTACCCTAAATTTACCATCAATTAAATAGTGTTGTTTTATTAACGCGTTTTGTATTTTAATCTTGCTTCGCAAATAATAAGCTATTATTATGTAATATACTGTTTGATAGACAACTATATTAAATGCATAATAAGCCCACAGGGCGTGTAATAATGAATATGGTATTCCTATAAGTATTACATTACATAATGAGTTAAAAATTGAATACAATAGACACGGATACATAAACGACATTGCTGAAATAATTGGCACCATTGGTTTGGCCATAATAATAATTTTCTTGTAATATTTACATAGTTTCAAAATAAACTCAATGTCATAAATAGCTAAACATTTTGGTTCAATAAAACCGGCGATCATTTGAAATACACGCAAATCCACGGGTTTTACACCATTTCTATGATTTATGTAATTTATTAGTTGCGATAATAAAGCAAATAGTGTTATGAATGTTACAATCATGTTAATCGCATATCCAGTGCCAATAAAATAGTCCATGTTACCCATGTATAAATGTCGTAATTTATCCAGGTGAATATGTTTTACGTATAAGTATACCGGTACCAAGCATTTTATTAAATACATTATTAAGAATGTAAATATTAAACATGGTTTGAATATAATTAATCTTTTAATGGGCATGTATTGTGAGTTATGTAATGATAAGCCAATACGATAGAGATGACTGTCCGCACCCCTGACCCTCCATTCTTCTGGTATTTGTTCACTTGGTAAATAGTTATCTATCATCAAGATAAACATACCTATTTCGACCTATTTATAATATTCAAAAACTTGTTTACGCCATATATGTAATTTATTTAACTTTAAAAATATGGATATAATATAAATTAGCATATGATATATTATAATATTCATGAATTAAGACTAATATATAGCGTGCGTGTAATCAATAAATTATTTATAAATAAGGCCATGTGAAAATTTTATGCTATAAATTACATTTACATTTATATGAATTTTAATAAATGTCAATTAATTGCTGTTTATTCCACAATCAATGATATATTACTGTAAACTATTAAAATAGTACTCACATGCTATTGAAATACTTGTGATTTGATACTATTATAGATTCTTGAGATTGTATTTATGTAGGTGATATTATACCAAATCTTTACCTTTGAAAAATACTTTCTAATTAATGTTGATTGGCCACTGTATCAGTTCACACTGTTATATTGGCTTTAACCTTGGCGCATTATATGAATTTTAAAAGGTAAAGGATGTATAGTGGAATTCGTTCAGTAGTTATTAGCACATATAGTATAATGTGTTACAGTGATGTGAAATTAATTAATTACAAACATATGTACATTTGTCCATTTGTTATTCATTGCAAGAACTAACTGTCCACATTTAATATATACTTTATTATTACCAATATTAATTAAAATAATTTCATATAAAATCGAATGCTTAATAATATAATCTGTAAAATTATAAGGATTAAATATTGCTAGTATAATTTAGTAAAAATACACACTTACTTGAGAGCCTCTGAATCTGTTTATAATAAAAAGTTTCCAACAATAAAAGCCTACTTTTTTGACACCAATTCTTACCATTAGATTTAATAACTAAAATAAAGACAGAGATAAATAAAGTGCTATAAAATTATATTACATTTTATTAACTCTACAGATTAAGTATAATAAAATGTTCTATACCTTAATTTTAACACAAATAGGCATATATTTGCTACGAATATTGTATGAATTCAATAAAATATATGTATATTTTGCTTCATTATAGAGTGCGGACGAGATATGAATTATAAATAGTAAACATATAATGAAAGTTAAAGCAACAATGAACGTGAATAATCTAATTAAAGGTATGTCCACTGAAAATCTTGAGACATAAATTGATAGACTTATAATTAGGCTTAAAGTAGTCCATACGACCAGCAAATATTTGGACCAATAAACTGAGTTATACTCAAATATTTCATAATAAATATCATTTAGTTTTTTAAAAACTGACATCAAATTAACCAAACGTTTTCCTTTACGTAATTTATTACGGATTTCAGTATTCAATGCCTTAATCTTGGATTTGAGATAAAATGCGATTACAATGTAATACACGGTTTGATAGATAATTATGTTATACGTATAGAAACTCCAAATTGAATAAATAATTGGATGTAAAATCATTAAAATTAATAAATTATAATCATGACTAAACATAATAAATGATATAAATGGATATAAAAAGCCCATACATTTAGTAATATAGACACACATTTTCCCTACTCTGAATAAACGCTGAAATAATCTAGTTAATTTAATAACTAATGCCGGATCAGAAATACCTATAGTTTGAGGTGCAATAAAACCGGCGATCATTTGAAATACACGCAAATCCACGGGTTTTACGCAATTTCTATGGTTTACGTAATTTATTAATTGAGATAATATACCAAACAAAGAATGCAGTATAATCATCATGTTTATTTTGTATCCAGTTTTTGTAAAATGATCAACGTCACCCCAGTATAAATGTTGGATATCGGTCATTGTAACATGCGTAAAATACATATACAATTGTACTAACATTTTGACTTTGGTGGATGCTAGAATCATGAATGCAATAAACGGGTGAAATAATTTACCACGTTTTATGTTAGAATATTGAGGTTTAAATAATGATAAGCCAATGCTATACAGATTTTCGTTGGCACCGCTCACTCGCAAGTCATAAGGAATTGGCTTAAATAGATTCAGTTTTCTTGCCATGATCATTTAATATTATTTAATTATTATTATTAGTATTAAAACTTAATATAATATTTAATCCGTTATAAATTATTTAGCTATGCACAATTTTTATTTGCTTGCCATATAAAATATATTTTTAATGTTTATGTATATTAAATATAACTATTAATTAATATTTTATATTTAATCGCAAATATAGATATTTTCAACTATGTTATGTAAACGTATTTTTAATTACAAGTATTAAATAATGTATTGTTAATAATTACCATTAAAATAATGGTAACTTAACTTAATTGATAATATCATTATATACAGTGTCTTTTAATGATATTTTCAATTGTGTTGAATTAACATTATTTTTAATGATTAATAAAAACTTAACTTAAATTGTTAGAACTATGTGATAATACCAGGAAATTTACAGTTTAAATAATGTATATTTCCCAAAATTATTTTCAAGAACAAAGTATCGTTATTATTAATTATTAATAATTATAATTATTAGGATTTTATTATTTTATATGTAATTTTCATTTGCAATACTTAAAGCATTAAATAATAGGTAATAAAACTAATTTTAAACTCCGTATAAAAGTTATTTAAAAATTATTGAAATGAAAATAAAAAGTTATTAAAAAGTTATTTAATTTGTAACATAAAATGTTTTATTAAGCTACTCTATTTTCCAACCGTGGTTAATATTATCTTGCTCAGTTCTGTATGGAGATATGTATTTATTGTGTTAATCGCATATAGAATAAAATTCCCAATGATATGATCTAAAAAACAATATATAATTTAATTACAAACATTCACATATAAAATAAAAATTTTATATTTATAAAACTATTACTTCATAGCCTCTGAATCTGTTTATAATAAATAGTTTCCAACAATAAAAGCCAACTTTTTGGCGACCGATTCTCTCCATTATATCTATCATATTATATCTATCATATCCATCCAGATATGAGTTAACTATAAATATATGAAAATATTATTAACAATAATTTAAAGATAATTAATATCAATATACCTTAAACTTAGCAATTAATCGTAAATTAAATGTAGATGAAATATAGGAATTTAATAATATATATGTATATTTTGTTTCATTATAGAGTGCGGACGAGATATGGATTATAAATAGTAAACATAAACCGCAAAACACACTCACAAATACCGGTATGCTTTTTATTATTAATAAAGCATCAGAAAACATTGCCATATATAATAATAAGCTAATGATCATGACAAATGTTAGCCAAATAAGCAGCAAATATTTTGACCAATAGATTGCATTATATTCCGCAATCTCATTACAAATTGCATTAAATTGTTTTATAATTTTTAGAAGAATAGCTAAATGTTTTTGTTTAAATAAATTATTTTTAATTTTATTATTTAATGCATTAACTTTTGATTTGAGATAAAATGCAATTACAATGTAATACACGGTTTGATAGATAATTATATTAAACGTATAATAACACCAAAGACCATGTAACATTGAAATCATTAAACAAATTATAAATAATACTGCATGGTGATACTCGAACATAACATACAACATAAATGTATAAATAAAAGCCATAATACCAATAGTAATTGTAGATAATTTAGCAATGACAATTAATTGTTTAAACATTTTACAAATTTTAAAAACTAATTTTTGGTCATAAATACCACAACTTTGAGGTGCAATAAAACCGGCGATCATTTGAAATACACGCAAATCAACGGGGTTTACGCCATTTCTATGGTTTACGTAATTTATTAGTTGCGATGCCATTGAAAACAATGTTAATATTACATTCAGTGAATTGATTGCATAGTTTATATAATCAGCATTTACAAAATGATCAAAATCACATAAATATAAATGATATAGATTGGGTATTTTCACTCGTTTAACATTGATGTATAGCAATGATAAACTTTTAATACAAGTTATTAATTGTGCAATAAATACAACAATAGGATGATGTAATTTATCTCGTTTTAATGTTGAGTGTTGTGCTTTAAACAATGATAAACCAACTAGATATAGATGATCATCAGCATTATTTACCCGTAATTCAGGGGGTATTAATTTGCCAAGGTCGTATGAAAAACTCATTTTGTGTAAAAATTAATGTGCAGTATGTTAACTAGAAGAAATTAAATGTATAGTGTAGCAAATTGTTAAAAATGTACCAAATTGATGTTACGCATTTTATATTTTGAACATCTATATTAATGCCAAACGTAATTAAATTTTTATTTTTCCAATTAAATATTATACTTACGTATTTAAAAATAATTAACAATTAGTATACATATAACATATAAAACATGTAGTAAGCAAACTAATTACTAGTGTTTTATTAACATAGTTTTATTATAAATTAATTTTATAATAATTGTAATGCATGTTTAATTAATTAAAGTTAGAAAATACATTTATTTAATGCAAATATTACTAATGAATTATTCTTGTTTCTATGTAACTTTCTATTTGTTAAAGATTCAATGTAAAGCACAATTTTTATATGTAATTTGTAATATATTATTATAATATGTATGTAATAATATTGTCTAATAATAATGTAGTATGCAATTGAATTATTGTAATTGTAATTGAACATTGCAATATTTATATTATATAGAATTGCACTTTTTAATTCCAACTTAACAATGTTTAGTAAACTGTTATTTAATGAAGTATTTATAAATGTGCATCTGGAAATTTGAAAATAGTCTTATTTTTCACTACAATTCAGTGTGAAAATTGTAGTTTATATAATCACTCCTACCACTTTTCAAATATTAAATGATAACATGTTAATAAATAATATCAATATTTACAGGAAATCATTTAACATAATCAATTAAACATGAATAATTGTTAGACCCATAGTTAAAATAATATCATGTAAAGGATGATATCCCCATTGAAATAATCTGTGTGAATAAAATAGAATAATGCATAAATTATGTAACATAATAAAGCAATATTAAAAATTCGATAAAAATAATTCTATACATACTTTAAAGTTACGTATTCTTGTAATAATAAAAAGATCCCAACAATAAAAGCCTATTTGCTTGAATCTGATTCTTTCAATCATGGTTATTAACTAATTATTAAAATTAAATATTTATATTTTATAATGTACTAGATAGATTAAAAATGAGAGAGAGAGGAGAAAGAGAGAGAGAGAGAGAGAGAGAGAGAGAGATTACCGTGAATTTTATTCGAAGGGGAAGTTTATATGTGTGTAAAATAAATGAATTCAATAAAATATACGTATATTTGGCGTCATTATAGAGTGCGGACGAGATATGGATTATTAATAGTAATAAAATACTACAAAACAAGCAAAAAATTATAGGGATTAATTTAATTGCCATTATTGAAACACCAGCAAAAAATGTCATATATAACAATAGACATATAATTATGCTAAATGTTAACCAAACAATTAGAATAAATTTTGACTAATAAATTGTATTATACTTAAAAATCTCGACATAAATTTTAGTATTCAGTGCTTTAATCTTGGATTTGAGATAATATGCGATTACAATGTAATACACGGTTTGATACATAATTATATTGAATGTATAGTAAACCCAAACACCATGCAGAATTGAATTGGCCGTATGTATTGTAAGTAAAGCTATTTCATAATTATTGTATATAAAATATAACATAAATGTGTAAATAAAAGCCATTAAACCAGTTGTAAGAGTCAGTATTTTAGCTAGATTGATTAACTTTTTAAACAATATACATAAACTAATAGTCAATTTTCTACCAGAAATAACGCAATTTTGAGGTGTACTAAAACCGGCGATCATTTGAAATACACGCAAATCCACGGGTTTTACGCCATTTCTATGGTTTATGTAATTTATTAGTTGCGATGCTATTGAAAACAAAGCCAATATTAAATTGAGTAAATTTATTATATAACCAGTATTTAAAAAATAATCAAAATCACATAGATCTAAATGAACGATTGTTTGCATTTTAAAATGTGTAATATAAATGTATATAAGAAAAGCACTTTTCAACCCAATTATGAAATGTACAATAAATATAATTATTGGATTAAATAATATATTGATTTTAACTGTTGAATATTGAGGTTTAAATAGTGATAAACCAATGCGATATAAATGACCATCAGCACCATTTACCCGCCTCTCATGAGGTATTGTTTTATTTAGTTTAAATTTTCTTTTCATTTTAGTAATCCTGATCAATTTTTGTTCAAACCATCTTATTCATTTATAAATATAATAATGATTCTAACACTGTTTTATTTTACACTTTGACAAAACCACATAGTTTATCATTGTTTTGCCGATGCTACTCTAGATTATAATTTATTTTGAATCTTTATTACCAATGTTAATTACTATCATTTGTAATTATAACTTGTTAATGTAAAATTTTAGGTAATTTTTGTTATAGTTTATTAAACGATGTCTATTAATGTAACTTGGCTTAATTACATTATTGATATACCATTATAATTTAGCTATAAAATACAATTATAAATTTGAAATTAAAATTATATGTTTTATATAAAACATGCTTTTAGCTCATAGTTAATTGTACTTGTTTATGTTATATTTTATAATTATATTATATATAAAATAATTCTTAAAAAGAAAGAATACCAATATCATGTAAATAATTTAGTCGTGGTTTATAATATATTGTTCACGTTTGGATAACAAAACTTATTTTATTGTATTAATCGCATATAGAATAAGATTCCAAATGATATTATCTGAAAAATAAAATATCATTTAATTACCAACATTTATTTATAAAATAAAAATATTATATTTATAAAGCTGTAATTACTTCATAGCCTCTGAATCTGTTTATAATAAATAGTTTCCAACAATAAAAGCCAACTTTTCTGCAACCAATTCTCTCCATTAGATTTAATAACTATATATAAAAATTAATTTTAATTCATAAAAATATTATTAACTATAACTTAAAGAGTATTAATATTAATATACCTTAAACTTAGCAATTAAACGTAAATTAAATGTAGATGAAATGTATGAGTTTAATATTAAATATGTATATTTTATTTCATTATAGAATGCGGACGAGATATGGATTATGAATAGTAAACATAAACCGCAAAACACACTAACAAATACCGGTATGAATTTTATTATTAATTTAGCATCTGAAAACATTGATATATAAAGAGATAAACTAATGATCATGCCAAATGTTAGCCAAATAAGCAGCAAATATTTTGACCAATAGATTGCATTATATTCCGCAATCTCATTATAAATTGCATTTAATTTTTGTGAAAGTTTTATAATAATATCTAAGTTTTTGTGTTTAAATACTGTATTTCTAATTTTAATATTTAATGCCTTAACTTTTGATTTGAGATAAAATGCAATTACAATATAATAAACCGTTTGATAGATAATTATATTAAACGTATAAAAAACCCAAACAGCATGTAAAATTGAAGTGATTAACCCAATTATAATTGGTAGTGCATGATGATATTCGAACATTACATAAAACATAAATGTATAAATAAAAGCCATAATACCAAGAGAAATTGCAAATAATTTAGCAAGGGCAATTAATTTTTTAAACATTTTACATAATTTATAAACCAATTGTTTATTATAAATACCGCAACTTTTGGGTGAAACAAAACCGGCGATCATTTGAAATACTCGCAAATCCACGGGTTTTACGCCATTTCTATGGTTTACGTAATTTATTAGTTGCGATGTCATTGAGAACAATGTCATTATTAAATGCAATGCTTTAAGTGTATAGTTTATATGACTCGTATTTACAAAATGATCAAAATTACATAAATATAAATGATATAAATCGGGTATTTCTACTTGTTTAACATTGATGTATAGCCATGATAGACATTTAATACCAATTATAAATTGTATAATAAATACAACAATAGGATGAAAAATTTTATTACGTTTTAAATTTGAATGTTGTGGTTTATAAAGTGATAAACCAACGAGATATAGATGAGTACCAGCACTATTTACCCGTAATTCAGGGGGTATTAATTTGCCATTGTATGATAAATTCATTTTGTATAAGAATTAATGTGATGTATGTTAATTTGAAATATAGTAAAAGTAAAATGTACCAAATTGTTTACTGTAACTTTTTATGATATAAACATCTACATTAATGCTAAACTAAATTCAATGTCGTAAAATGTCTTAATTATAGTTATATAAAATAATTGAATTGACGGCAAACAGAGTGAGACTTTCAGATATGCATTTGAACAAGAAACATTATTTGAATAATGAGTATTACTAATACTAATAATGTTTAGTATTACTAATAATGCTTTACCTGTATATACATTAGAGTAAATTATTGATTAGCACGGTTTATTACTTTATTGAAATAATATATTTAAAACTTATTAAACAAAATAAACAAACAAAAGTATTTAAAATAGAAAACTATATTATTTTATTCATAATTTTTTAAATATTCCAGATAAAATTTCTCGGCATCATTGCTTACATAGTTTGTTAAACATTTTATATCATTAGTTTTTTTGTCACTTATTACAGATTTGTTGCATTTATTTATATTAATTATACAATTTTTAATTACATCTATATTAGATTTTAAAATATTGTGAGACTTTGAACATATATCATAATCTTCAGAAAAAAATATATCACCATTAGGTTCTATATCAATTCTGTGAACATTCATTAATTTTAATTTTTTATCAATACTAAAGTGTGATGAAAGCAATTTATCAAAATCTAATACATCTGTTTTAATTAATTTAAATTTCTTATCATTAATTAAATTTAAATAATCATTTGGTGTTTCAATTATTTGTTTTCCAAATGATTTACTTATGATACCAAAATGAGTATCACATATGTTATAGCTATGGCCGACAATTGGGAATATATGAACAATTTTTATATCTAATAGAATTGCAATAAACATTGAAAATTTAATAAACACCCAATTCTTGTTTTGTCCATAACACCCATCAGACATAAATACCAATTGATTATAACTATCTAAATTACTATAATTTAACATTAAAAAATTTATTAAATAATATAAATAACTGCAAACAGAATTTGCCCCCTTTTTGAATTCTCCCTCAAGTGAATGAAAAATAAAATTAAATTTAGTTTTATGTACAAATATATTAAATAGATATAACCATAATGAACGCTTATAGAAATATTCAGTACAATTTAACCTAGGACAAGGTTTATTCGAACTATAATCGAATTCAATACATAAACATGTTTTAATATTAATAAAATCTTGTTTTAGCATATTATATTCATTTATCCTAAAAAAATGCATTTCATATAAATATGTATTAACTGAACGTTTTTCATAAATTGCACATAAATTACATTTATCGATTTGATATGAATTAAAACGATAATTATAATGAAAATTTAAATATCTATTAAACGAGGTTAAACTAAGTTTTAAAATGTTGTTATTATTATCATTATAATCAATTTTAAATAATTGATATAATTTTTTAATATTTAAATCAGTGTTTAGGAAAAATAATTTATTGGTTTTTGTATTATAGTGTGATTTTTTTGTTGGGATTTTCTCTAGAAATGTTCCCAATTGTTGCCAAATATTAATATCTATCTGTTTAACAGTATGTGAACCGCGTTTGTCAAAAACCATTTCATTATTACATATTTTGGTTTGTATTGTTTCTAACCTTTTTCCTGATGTTTGAAACAATTTTATTATAAAACTTTTACAAACATTGGTTTTGAATCCACTTTTGCAAATAAAATAATCCCAACGTTTACGATCATTATTGTTGTTTTTATTTGCCTTACGATTCATTAATTTTTCTAAATATTGACTTTGATATGTCCAACAACTTAGCGAACAAAACCTAGATAAATTAACATTGGAATAAAACTATTTAAATTAACTTGCATGTCTAATACCAATCAAATAAATCCAATTGCTCATCATTTGTTAATAATTTATGGCAATTTTTTAGGCAACAATTATCCACAAATTTAAAGTCTTTTCCATCATGATATTTGCCATTAGTATCGATATAGCTATTTAACTATAATTAAATACAGATTTAATGTAATAATTTATTATAAATACAATTTAAATAATATTTACCGAATTTTTGAGAAATTTTCTTTGATTTTGTTTCCAAATCGACGGATGGCTTCGTTTTTAGACCCTTTTTCTGTTGATCTTTCAATTAATTCATTTTTAATTACCAAAACTGGTGTTAATTTATTGGGCGATTCATTAGACATTTTTAACACTTTATCGTAAAACGTTTTATCCATGTTTTAATCACAATTATATTTAAATATTTTATTTATAAAACATTAAATTATTTATATTGAATATTTCAAATCAATAATTATTAGTAAATATAAAGCTATTCATTATAAATAATACATAAGGGAAATACATTATTACTAATATATTATAAAGGTAATACATTATTAGTAATACATTATTAGTAATACATTATTAGTAATACATTATTAGTAATACTCATTATTACCTTGTTCAAATGCATATCTGAAAGTCTCACTCTGTTTGCCGTCAATTCAATTATTTTATATAACTATAATTAAGACATTTTACGACATTGAATTTAGTTTAGCATTAATGTAGATGTTTATATCA
>CAJPIZ010002271.1:0-14066 GCA_905368565.1 Medioppia subpectinata
ATGATTTATTTTTTATTATTAATGTAACAAATAATTACTTTAATTCATGTTTATATTTAATTCATATAAAATTTTATATAAACTGAGAATATTATGCAAAAATAAATTACATTTGAATTTATTTACAGAAAAATTGTTATTATAAAGTATATGTAGTGTTGAATATATGGATCGGTGGGTAAATCTGTACTTATAAGTCCTGTTTTTGGTTTATATTTCATATTAAATTAATGCATATTTTTGTAGCACTCAATTTTTAATAGTCTACTTCACTATTCAATAGATTACTATGTTTATTTAAAAGTATAAACAGGTATAACTTATAGGAATTACTATAAATTATATCATATGAATCGTAACTAATGCCCACTACTGTAAAAACAACATATAAAAATGTAATAAAATTGTAAGAAATGTCTAGAGCAGAGATTATTCGGGAATAAAAACATCCAAAATCGGGAACCAGGAGTAAAAGAGTCAAATTCTAGTCAAAAATCGGGAATTAATGCTAATTCAATGGGTGACACAATAATTATACATTTTAATCATTTAGAAATTATTATATTTGATTGTGATATGAAATTGTGTACAGATATTATCTAATTTTGTAAGACATCTGAACTAATTACATAAACAAGTTTTTATTAAACTGATTCATGAACATTAACTATAAATTCTTACTTCTCAAGCTCACTTTTAAGTTACAAGTTAGTGTTATCTAGATTGCTATAATTGAATTATTAAATTTAGCGTGCTACAACTAAATTCTGTTATTGCTATTATAAATGCATAATTATTTGCACATTTATTTGATTGCATCAAATGTTAACTCAAATCATAACAATTTGCAAACTTATGATAGAATTAACTTAAATGATAGAAAATATGGTAAAAAGACTACATTTGTATTGCAAGACATCATTTGTGAACANATTTATTTGATTGCATCAAATGTTAACTCAAATCATAACAATTTGCAAACTTATGATAGAATTAACTTAAATGATAGAAAATATGGTAAAAAGACTACATTTGTATTGCAAGACATCATTTGTGAACACAAGTCGTGTTTTAAACCTCAACTCACGTGTGGACTCAACTCAATGTAAACACGAGTTTGTGTTTCATTTGATTTGTTAATACATTTGATTCAAACATGAGTTCAGAGTTAGACCACAAGAAGAAGAGGAAGCGCTTCAAGAGATCCAAATCAGGGGTAAGTCATTGAAACCATTAGAGGTTTGCACTTATTTTATGACATTTTCTGTGTTATCGCTGAAGAGATCCAATGAAGAGCCGCAACAACGACGCGATGACCACAAATCGTACGCCGATATTGTCAAAGAAAACAAAGATTATGAGATCTACTACAAGACCCAAGACATTGTCGATGCGGGCGATTGGGACACGTTTATGGCGTGTCTTCGGGAACCGCTTCCTTCTGCCTTTCGACTCACCTCTTACTGCAAGAGTCAGACGATTGCGTTGAGAGATATCATCGAAAGCGACGAATTTAACGGTTCCGTCGGTGACGGGGAGAGTGTCAGCGAATGTCTGAAGTGTATTGAGTGGTATCCAAACCGATTCGCTTTTAATATCAATAAATCTCGCGTTGAGATCAGAAAATCGGAATCGTTTCGCATTCTTCAGAATTTCCTCATTTCTGAAACCGATTCGGTATTCAATTGAATGACTTCTTCTTTTTCTATTTAAACTGTGGTTCAAATGATTGTTTGTTTTTAGGGTTATATCAGTAGACAAGAGGCGGTGTCAATGATACCGGCGCTGCTCATGGATATAAAGCCGGGCCATCGAGTGCTGGACATGTGCGCCGCTCCGGGATCTAAAACGGCGCAAATCATTGAAATGCTTCACACGGAAGACGGCAAGTCTGATGGCGTGGTTGTGGCCAACGATGTGGACAACAAGCGGTGCTATATGTTAGTCCATCAGTCGAAACGTTTGCACAGCTGTTCCACACTCATCACCAATCATGACGCCGGAGGAATGCCTAACTTCTACGACAATGTGGTAAATAAGTGGTGATATCTAACGGCTCTTCTAACTTGATTTCTAACACGTGTTTTGTTTTGCCGAAACGAAAGGACGGACAACCGGTACCGCAAAAGTTTGATCGTATACTGTGTGACGTCCCCTGCAGTGGCGACGGAACCATTCGCAAGAACTATGACGTCTGGATCAAGTGGAATGTCGCCAATGGCAACAACTTTCACGGCATTCAACTCCGAATCGCTAAGAGAGGACTCGAAATGCTGAAGAAAGACGGACTCCTCGTCTACTCGACGTGTAGTTTGAATCCGATAGAAGACGAGGCGGTGATCGCGACACTCATTAACTTGACTGAAGGCGGCGCTCATCTCGAAGACGTGTCCACTGTTTTGCCGAATTTGAAGTATAAAAAGGGTTTAGAGAAGTGGAAAGTAATGACACGAGACTTAGTGTGTATGGACTCCGCCGAAGGGGTGGAAGAGAAATACAAATCACAGATTAGAGAATCACTGTTTTCGCCCAAAAACGCCAAAGAATTGAATCTAAATCGTTGTATAAGAGTTTTACCGCATCTTCAGAATACGGGCGGTTTCTTTGTGGCTGTTGTTCGCAAAACTGTGGACACTCTTCCGTGGGAGGGGTCCACACAATCCGAGGCGTCTAATGATGCGATTCCTAACACAGAAAACGCTCAAAAAGGAGACACTTATCGGCGGAAAAAGAGGAAAATTCACGGCTATAAAGAAGATCCGTTTATATTCTTGAATAATACGGACACCGATTGGATTAAAATCAAGTATTTTGTTATGCTTTGCTTTAAATGTTGGTTATTTAAAATTCCTAATAAATTATAGGGAATATTATGGGATCAACGACTCGTTCCCGTGCGAGCAGTTAGTTCACAGGTGTGTCGCCGGCAAAAAGCGTAACATATATTTCCTGACCGAAGCGGCCAAAGAGGTTGTCGTCAATAATCAAAATGATATAAAGGTATTGTTTGGCTAATCTATATTTAATTAACTTAAAAGTTCTATTCATTGATTTTTAGCATAATTTTTATGTCTTATTTGTATTTAATATTTAATTTCATTTAAACAAACGTTTCATAAATTTAACAGTTGATTAACGGAGGCGTACGGCTGTTCTCGCGAAGTGACGATAAAGTGAATCCGTGCGGCTTTCGGCTAACACAGGAGGGACTGCCCTCTCTGTTCCCATATCTCAATAAAGACAATATCGTTGAGATCGAGGCAAAGGACGCCAAACAGTTGCTATCGCACGAGAACATGCCTTTGGAACAGTTCTCTGTGAGCGAACGGTTAATGCAATTAAACTCCGGTTGTTGTGTACTCGTCATCAAAGGTGATGCGGAAGAGAGCGCCGGCAATGCGTTGACTCTTCCCATCTGTTGTTGGAAAGGGAAGACATCAATGCGCGCTTATATCGCCAAAAACGAAAGGATCCACTATTTGAGACTCTGTGGCGCCGATACCACCGATACAGGTCTGCCATACCTTTTCAATGCGATTGATTAAATCAATTAATGATTGCATTTCATTTGTTTTCAGTTGCCGTTAGAAGTACTGAACGCGAAAAACATAAAATCAAGAATCAAACTAAGAATGAAGTATTAGATGAGAACCAAACGATTGATACTGACATCAAACCAGAAATAAAGTCTGAGACTATCACTTGAGATATGATTTCTTTAATAACAAAATTAATTACAATATTTTGTTAACAAAATTATTTTTGTGAAAATCATATTTTATTACTTTTTTGTGGTTTAATTAATGAAATAAAACAATGATTATTGTGTGGAAAACTTATTAGACATTTAATAACGTTTGCGTTTAAGAATATCTGGTTTCCAATTGATTGGATGGGAGTCTTCGTCGGCGGTGTCGTCCTCTTTGTATATCTTAATGGTTTTGTCGGCCTCTCCGGTGATGAGTCGGGAGGAGCTGTGATCGAAAGTCATGGCAAAGATGCCGTTCTCGGACTCGATAGAACCGGGCTGTGCGGCCGCTTGGAGTCGCTGGAAGTTATAGCCGGTCCTCCAGTCCCAGAAAAACATTGACCCGTTGTCTGCGCCCGAAACCAATACACCGTCCGAATTGACGGCCAATGAGTTGACAATAGCGTTGTGTCCGCTCAGGTTCTGAATGAACTTTCCGTCGGGAAAACACCACTGCTTTAGGTTCGCGAAAGAACCCGAAGCGAAGACATTGAGCTTCGGGTGAATGACAAGAGAGCGCACACTCTTCTTGTGGTGCGTTAAAGTGGTCCGTGTTTTGGCCGCAACGATGTCCCACAACTTGATGGTCGTGTCGTGCGATCCGGTGATCACCTGAGGGTCTGTCGACTGGCATAACACCGACGAAATGGTATTGGAGTGACCGCCGAGTGCGTGGATCTGCGCTTTGGTTCTCATGTCCCAAACTCTGGCCACGGAGTCCCTGCCGGCCGTCACTAAGATATCGATGGTTGGGTGGAGTGCTATGGTGTAGACGCCGGACAGATGACCATGGTAGTGGCGGATCACTTTGTTGTACTCCAAGTCCCAACACTTAACCATCTTGTCTTCGCCACAAGAGAACAGATACGGCTGTCGAGCGCTCACCGCCAGCCCTCTCACACCCGATATATGACCGGTGAGTGAGAGTTTCAATTTGCCTGAAGCCAAGTCCCAAATCTTGATGATCCTGTCGTTGGAACCGCTGGCGAACCACTCATTGCCCGGTTCGACAGTTAGACACCGAACCCAACCGATATGTCCGGACAAAACTCGGGCCAATTTCCAGGGCGGGTGCCAATCGGGTTTCGGCATCTGTTGTGGCTTTCGCTGCACTATTGTTGTGCCCGAAGACAACACCATTACGTTGTTATTATTGCCACCACTCGTCGTATTGGGAACCGCTTTTCCTGAATAATTATCATTGAATGGAACCACCGATTGGTTGGATGTGTTGGAAATGGTGTCAGACTTATCGGTCTTGTCTTTGCCGACGTCTTTGTGTTTAGTATTCAGCGTTTTATTGATGTCCGCTTTGGGCACCAAATGAAGAATCGGTTTGTATTGATCTCTGGCTTTGACAGACATGAGGAAGTCGTGCGCCTTCTGGTCGACGGGTGGCATCTCGTTGTGGTCACTGATGAACAGGTCGTGCGTCCTCTTCAGCGACCGGAACACAAGTGTGTGAACCGATTGCTTGTGAACCGTCACGAGTGGATCAGTTGGCGGATGAGTCTCGTGAGTGAGAGCGCGTCCGGGCGTATGAGGCGGTCGAGTGGGCGTCGAGTCCATCGTGTCGTACGGCGTGTGCGGACACGAGTCGACGGATCAGTTGACGAAAGCCGACAATGAGTTGAGAGACAAAAGTGTTGTTCAAAAGAGAGTGTGTTTTCAAAACGCAATGAAAACTATGTTTTTGTACGAAAGCCGAGAGAGAGTGAGAGAGTTGTGTTGAGGAGTAGTGGTGTTTGCCTGCAGTACACACTGTATGTGAAACACAGTTTGGTTTAGGCTTATGAGCGCAGAGAGAGGGCAGAGAGTGTGTGTCTGTGTATAGCGTGTAGTATATAGCCTGCATTGAGGGTAGCCTTCCGTCTGAGCGTATGGTATGTGTGGTTGAGAGGAACGGCTCAGTCATTGACGATCACTGACACAGCGATTGGGCGGGCGTTGAGACCGATGTGTTTCCGCCAGTGTTGCCAACGGATGAATACCGTGTAATACATCACTGTTTGCGCACTCAGTCTCTGCCCTAACAGTGAACCCATATCTTGCACTGCATTTCTCGCCATTTCTATGCCTAATGTTTGCCTCGCATTCAAAAAGTGTCTACAAATTGTCTACTTATAGCCAATTGCTATCGTTTCGCATCTAATACTACCCCAACTCTGGACTAATTGACGGCAAATAAGTTTTTTGCGGCCAATAATCGGCCAAAAGTGTGCGAAACAAGTGTTTTGTGAGACTATTTAGTGGTGTTTATAACGTATATAACGGTGTGTTTTATTTGAGAGCCAACGCAACACAACCGTCGCCTCTGTATGTGTTTTGTAGGCAAAAGGCATTCAAATACATAACACATAACACATTGAATATAGCATTGCATTACACGTAAGGCTTTGCAGGAGAGAGAGAGAGAGACGACAAGCGATGGCCTCAATATCGATGTATGTGTTTTGTAGGCAAAAGGCATTCAAATACATAACACATAACACATTGAATATAGCATTGCATTACACGTAAGGCTTTGCAGGAGAGAGAGAGAGAGACGACAAGCGATGGCCTCAATATCGTCGCAGAGAAAGCAGAAACGGAGAGACAAAGTGAGCGCAACGGCTACTCAACAGCCCTCAGCGCCGACACCACAGCCAACGCACAGTTCGCCCAAAAAAGCCCGACTCGACGACAAGTCCGGCGTAAAGGTTGAGCCCAAAGATCTCAGTATGTCTTTCGCCCACTATTTTACCACCAAATTTCTATTGTAATCTCATTTTCTATACATGTTTCCCCTCTTCTCGTATGCATTTCTCGACGAAATATGTTTGAAATCAAATGTTTTTTGCGTTAATTATAACTTTTTCTACGAGTTTTACTCTCTTTCGAGTTTCCGTTTAGTTTAGCTTTCATTGGGAATAATTATAGGCCTAGGATTTGAAGTTGAAGTGCCGACCCGTCTCTTACCCTCCATTAGATATTTTAAAAATATGTTTTCAAAACTTATTTTTCTAATCATTTACTGTTACTAAAAAGCAAAACTAAAAACTTTTGTTTAACAAAACTTTTGTTCAACAAATGTACTGAACAGATGATAAGGCCGTTAACAGCAACGCGACCCTCGGCTGGCCGTCGGATGACTTGAACACATTGATCAACAATTTGGCCAAATGTTTGCCGAAGAATGACTCTGCTAAGTTTTCCACATTGATTGAGAAACTCGATTGGGAAAAAGTGCGGTTCGACTCCTATTCGGCCAAACAATGCAAAGACAAGTGGTTTGAAGTGATGAACAGAGTATGTCTGCCGTTATTATTACAATACAATTCATATACCATTGATTCAAATCTCCTGTATTATATGCCAGTGCTTTAATTACTACCATATTCTGTTTGCGTGACACAACTGTATTGGTTCTAATACCTGTACCCTTATGTACAGTACAGTACAAGTGTTGCAATTCCTATCCCTTCTAACACCTAATCATTTGTTTGAAAAGTTAGAAGCGATTACAAATAGCTCTTGTTATTAATAAGTCATTATTAATTAGAAGATAATTAATTAGTTGCACATCTATTATCAGATATTAGCAATGATTTAAAATAAAGTTTTACTTTTTACATACTGTATTAAAAGTTGGCATTTGTTAATATCTATCATTTGTAAGTTTGAGATGTTTTTAGTTGAATATAACTTCCGACGAAATACCGGTAATGGGTTAAAGGATATAAAATGTGTTATTGTATTATTTTTGGCACTTTTTTAGAGTTTGATTAATACAGTAAAAGTTTTTGTATAGTTTTTGCAGCACTTTTTTGCAGCATTACTGTGATTGAAACATATACTTATAGGCGGAATGATTAAAATGCATTAATTTTGGCCAACAGTTGCGCCGATACCGGACGCTGACCGATATGGTGACGGACGCGCGGGTGTGGTTGAAGGCGCCCTGGCAGACGTACAACAACGCCAAAAAGGTGAAACACCCGGACCTACCAAAGAAGCCGTTGACACCATTCTTCCGATACTTCATGGAGAAGAGGGAGAAGTCGGGTAAATCACATCCCGGTTCCAGTGTTACCGATTTGGCCAAACTATTGTCGGGAAAGTTTGCGCAACTGAACGACCGAAAGAAACAGAAATACAAAGACGCTTACGATAAGGAGTACAACGAATACAAAGTGAAACTCCAGAAGTTCAAAGTGGATCACCCGGAGGTGGAGTTCGGCACAATGAACAAGACTCAGTCATCGCACGGTCACGCGCAGGAGGGGCCACCCAAACCTAAGACACCCATTCAGCTCTTCATGGAGGAGAAGACGAAGAAGATTGCGCCCAACAGTGAGGGCCGCAAAGAGGCGGTCGACAAGATCCGACACACGTGGTCTCAGTTGAGCGAAGGCAAGCGAATCAAATGGATTCGCCGTTCGCTGGCCGATGAGGTGCGGTTCGAGGCGGCGGTTCTCGAGTACCTGAAAGAGCACCCGAGCTTTGAGCCGAACCGTCCGAAATCGGTTCTGACTAAAAACGAAAAGGAATTGAAAGACAAGTTCGACGGCAAACCCGAACGGCCGCCCAATTCTGGCTACAGTTTGTTCTCAAAGATTATGTTAAGAGAACTGAAAGACATTGCGTCCAAAGAGAAGATGGTTGTGATCGCCAAACGATGGAAAGAACTCTCGGAGTCGGAACGGCTCGGCTATAACAGAGAGGCACAGAAGGCGAACACGAAGTATATCGAGAAGTTTAACGCATATTTGGATTCATTGCCCGAATCGGAAAAGGCGAAGGTTTTGAGCGAAAACAAACTGAAACTTCCGTCCGAAAAGAAACTGAAACAACAACAGAATTTGCCTAAACTTCAGACGCCTGTCAACGCAGAACAGGTCGAGGATCCCAACGCTAAAGAGACGGCCGCTATCATGAACTACCAGTTCGATAGAGTGCCTGTACTTCAGGCCAAATACCCCGAGAAGAGTAAACAGGAAATACTGAAACTCACGTTTCAAGAGTGGAACACAAAACTCAATGAGAAAAAGAAAGCTAAATATTATAAACAGACGGAAGCGTTCACACAATTGATGCCATCGACGAAAGGAGAGCCGTCGAGTCCGACCAAATCACCGCAACCTAAAGGGAGGGCTTCGCCGTCCAGACAGGCGCTGCTCAAGAAGGAGCCCAAAAGACCGCCAAAGAGCGGATACGCTTTGTTCACATCCGAGTTGTTGTCCACTCTTACAGGCATTGAACCGAAGAAACGGATGCAAGAAATTGCCCGAAAATGGAATCACGAAATCACTGAAACACAGAAAAAGAACTTTGATTTGAGGGCCAAACAGATGGCCGTTGACTACCAGAAAGAGTTGACCAAATTTACAGCCGTTAGTATTCATTGAACTCAATTTGTAGTATAGTTTTTAACTATTATTTTTCAATCCCTTTAGTCTTTGAGTTCAGCGGAATTGAGTGAATATCAGGCCATTCAGAGCGAGAAGGCGAGACCCAAAGCGAGGGGCAAAATTGAACTCAATTTGTAGTATAGTTTTTAACTATTATTTTTCTTAGGGAAATCAGAAACTCAAGTCGCCTTAACTCACTTATAGTCCGGTAAGTCTCGCTCTTCCGCTCTGGGTTTCGCTCCCCGTTTAGATTTTTTAGTCTATACCTAGGCCAACACCTGCTGAGCTTCGTGATTGAGACCATCGACGTCGCGACCACAGGAAATGCGGCCCAATCTTCCGATGAGAGCGAGGATTCAGACAACGAATCTGAAGATAACGACGAAGAGGTAAACACTGATGACATTTGAATGCAATAATTAGATGTCATTTAATTGTAAACATTTGTTTGATTGAAGGCCGAAGACGAGGAAAACCAGGAACAGGAAGGAGAAGAAGAAGAGAATGAAGAGGAAAGCGGAGAAGAGGAGGAAGAAGAAGAGGAGGACGAAGAAGAAGGAGATGACAGCGAAGAGTCGAGCGATTAGTTTTTTTTTCCAGTTCAATACATATATTTCATCATATATTCGCCGGAAATTGTATTTTCAAAGCATATTATCATTCCTTTAATATTTTTTAATTTGCATAACTTTTAAAGAAAACAGTATTTCTTTTTAACCAAACATTAATTTCCAGACAAACTTTTGGTTCGTTTCTTATTTCAAATTTTATTGACAAAAAACACTATTTTTTTGAAATTATATAAAAACCTATAACTTCAGTTTACTTTAACACAAGTTGTTTTACTATCTATCTAATGATTTGTTTTATGAAGTTTGTATATTAGCTAACATTTTATTATAATATATAATTAGACTGTTTAAAAATGAATGCGAGAAAAAATGACAATTTATTAAAAGTTGCAAAAATTAATTTCTAAAACAAAACCTATATTTGAATTGCTATAAAATCTGCACCTCTTTACCGTACTCACCACAGCGGTTGTCTACAGCGGTAACTAACGGTAAAGAATACTCTGTTTGCTATCGGGTTGCTTAGTTTACGGCCTCTAAATTTTTTCGCACGTAAGTCAGTTACTTACGGTAATAATTTAGTCACAAATTGTGTCGACTATTACTGACCACTAAATGGACACCAATTGAGTCGTGCATTGCGTTCGGCATTAAGTGATTGAATGTGCGCTCAATTCACACATCGATTACTATTAAACGCTTGAATGCTTTGAAAACATGTGTTTAATTGGCATTGAATGGCATTTGAGTGCCCACACCATCGATGGCCACATCCGAGACATTGTGACATAGATTGTGGCCAAAGATAATGGCATTCTTAGTGCCCGAACCGGTCGGTCGGCCACCGGTTGTCAAAGGCCTGAAGAGTTGCGCCAAAAGGTCAGACATGCGGTCATTGTTTGGCAAAATACGTGACTTGTGTCGGACGCCATCGCCGATCACCCGATTGGATGAATCCGTGTTTGTCTCCAATCTGTTCAGCGATATCCACGAGTTGTGTCGGAGACCGGAGTTATTGGCGCCGATTGAGGATCCGTTGGAGACAATCGACGAGAAGCCCGAACCGCCGGCCGTCGAGACAAAGGAGTGTTTGTCTCCAATCTGTTCAGCGATATCCACGAGTTGTGTCGGAGACCGGAGTTATTGGCGCCGATTGAGGATCCGTTGGAGACAATCGACGTCTTCGGGCTTGGCGGCCGGCAGCTCTGTTTCCAGATGGTTTTCGGCCACTTTGTTATAATGTCGCTAAGGACAGCACTGTGGTTAAGCAAACTAAACTAGGTGTTAAGTTTCGTGAAAAACCGTGACATTAGAGGAAAACAGAGTAAATGTGTCGACAATAATGTGAAGACAGAAAATAGTGAAACGAGTGATAAAATGTGTATAAATGATAACCAAATACACTGTAAACCACAGACAAAGCGACCAACTGTTAAATGTGTTAAAAGTGATCCAAAGAGTCGAAAGCCATTGAGACCTATACTGAGTATTGATTGCGATATCACAGCAAAGATTAATCAATACTCGAAGATGTACTCAAAGCAGAGACTGAAAAGGGGTTCAAATGGTGGTAACAAATGCGAGACAAACAGTAAAACATATTCACAGCAATCAGTAGTCGACTCGAAGACGAGTGAATCAATCCTCTGCTGCTGACTGTCAACGATACTCAGATATGGCTCAGGCAGCCACTCGTGTAGGACAGGCTGCTCAAGCATGAGTTACGGCCGGTGTGGATAGTCAAGCCTCTTGTCAACCTAGTCAGTAAGGACTCAGTCATCGGTCTCCACGCAGTCGTTCCTAACGAAAATCAGAAATTCTTTGAATCCAAAGTACGAGTCTTACAGACAATACGCCGAAAAGTGTGTCCCGAAGAAGACGGCGAAGAAGTGCCGCACAAAAGGACTCACAAAACGTGAGATTGATTTCAACGAGAAAGTGCTGGAATGGAAGGCAAACCGATTGTGTTCTGGGAATACAACACCCGTTCATAATATGGAGTATTTGGTGACCCCTCCCGGTAGTCCACAACGGATCCAAAACAATGACAATGTCTTAATACACAACGATTTGGATGAAATGTTTGATTTCATGCAAAATGAGTCATTCAGTCAAAGCGATAATTTTAACAATGAATTCAATTCCCTTTTATTGGAGTTATCGGAAATGAATGCTGACATTACCGCCGATCAGTCCATCGTATGATCGCTTAATTGTCATTGAGTTAAACGCATTGCTTATGAATTGAATGATTGAATTGAGACGACACTTGTTATCACATTTAATCCCAAATAAATAAAACTTTTATGAAAAAACTATTAAACATTGAGTAAATATTTGTAAACTATGGGTTACTCTCTCAACACTGGTAATATAACATCTACACCAGTGTTTACACTCTGACCAAACCCAAACAAATGTTTTATAAGGAAGTTTTGTTTACATTTTAGGGTTAAACCAATTGCGAGAACATTTACTCCAGTATTAGATGGGTTTGTCTGGATTCAAATCCTGGATTTATGGTCACATTTTTTGTATAGAAGCACACAATTATATGAACAGAAACTATAATTGATTAAACATATGTGTAAATGCATGTCTCAAACAAACATTAGATTTATATTAAATCATTATTTATGCCACTAAACAATAATAGCTATACCACTAAATTAACATTTATTTTGCCACTCATTACCTCTGATAGTAGACCTGACAGATAACATATTTTACCACACTTTATATTTAAAATTGTATATGAATTTTGTGTATAAATATGTATATTTTGTATATAATGGATATCTAGTCTTATATTCAAATAAAATTTTGTAATTAATTGACTAAAAAAGTTTATAAACAATTTTATTATTTATCTATCAATTTATAATCGCTATATAAATACAAACAATGATTAAAATGACTAAAAGGAGTAGCAAAAGGCAATTATTCGGATTCTTTGAGCTTTTGTTTGTCGTCCTTCTCTAAGTTGAGGGGAAAGTCGATGCGATAAGTCGGGTGTTCGTGAGGGGGTTTCACCCATTTGGAGTCGCGTAACGGTGTGGGCCTCCGGTGGCCGTCCGGATACGGCAGAGGCATATTCAAGGGGTGAACCGACGGGTGAAGACGCGGCCATTTCGGTCGATCCAAATCGGCGTTGTTATCGAACGGCTCGATAGCCGAGTGCGGTCTGAGGCCGCGGAAAGCGCCCACTTTAGAGCGCCGTTTCTTTATGGGTCCCTTCAGCCAATCGGGAGTTCCCGTCGGAATGGGATGTATGTGTGCATATGTAGGCGTTTTGTCAAACTCTTTCCCGTAGTCGTAAGGGTTGACTGACGACAAGCGCTCCAACAATACCTCTTTGGATATATCTTTGGGATCGCGAAAGGCGTCCAAATATCTGAGTTTAGATGGGATTAACGCAACAATTAATACAAATATGATTACCCAAATCGCAAACTCCCCATGTTTGTATAACTTACCGCGAGACGGGCCCTTAACGTTGACTAACATTGCGAAGAGAAACCCTCCTGAGGTAAGCATTAACCCTCGAGAGTACAGAAGCGTTAGAATGTAGAAAAACAGTTTATAATCATTTGAAATCATTTCTATTCAATGGCAAATGTTTGGATTTATTAGCATTGTATAAAAGACACTCGATATCAGGGTTCACCAGACTTTGGTCCTTTCCGGATGACCACACTGTCACAACAGCGAAGGTACGCTACTGTACTTCAGTATCCGTAACTTCGCTCTCTTCTTCAGATCAAAGTCATCGACTTTTTGCAAATTTAACGCATTTTTGTGTTTATATAAGAGAAAAACGAAGCGTTGATAACCTAATCCTCTGATACCATAAACCGGTAAATATTTAATAATTGTCTCATAATTTGTCACTTTATTTTTGTTATGAATATTAGTTGCCATCCAATGACACACATTTGACTCTTCGCCCAATTGTGAGTCCAAACTAATCAAACATAAAGTGTAGTAATTATTGTCGTCATTAACGAGTCTTATTCGACCGCTTAGTTCTTCGGCCGAGTCATCACTTCTGTCGCAATCATCTGTACTATTGATACCATTGATGGCCGAAGAATCGATCGTTACGTTCGGACAGTTAATGCATTTGTGAGGAAATAATACATTTCCGCGAAAGACCGGCGAAACTATCAAATCATTGTCCGAAACCTCTTCACCGCTCTTATTGTCAACAATATCTGACTCTAAGACACAAAACTCTGCATTCAATGGCACTAATGGCCAAAAATAATAGATGGGTTTCGGAGGTAAGGCTTCAATGGATGACATGCTCTGAAGGGGAGGACTGGCAGGGAATAGGTCTCTGAAGATGGCGTAATG
>CAJPIZ010002272.1:0-14064 GCA_905368565.1 Medioppia subpectinata
AGAGAGAGAGAGAGAGAGAGAGAGAGAGCTACAACTGACCGCCGGTGAGACTGTCATGACTTTGTCAACACTCAAGATATCGTTATCAATGGGTTCGATGGCATAGAGGATGTCATTCATCACAAACAGACCTTTAAAGGCGAAACTTAAACCTGTGATCCAATGGCCGGGCGGTCCGCTATTAGGCAACGACCTGTTCCACAGCTTAAAGTCTTTGTCGTCGTGTTTATCAGTGACAGCAACCATACGCTGATTGGTCCGGTCGTAGGCGGCGCTCAAATAGCCATAATTAAGCGGATCCACATAAGGCAGTATACCTGTGCCGCTAATATTGCCACTCGGCTCCCAATTAAACGGCATGTCAGCCGCGGAACCGATCGCCACAACACCGCCGTTGCTGTCAATTCTGTACGATTTAAAATCTATGGGCTGTCCGTTGGTTTTGTCGACACCTGAGCCGTGAACTATGACCAAGTTGTCCAACTTTTGGCTGTTCACACACTCAACGCTTGCCTCCGAGCAGACATTGGCTTTGAATGTAATGGCAAATAACAGACCTCCGAAAGTGACGCCCAAACCCATGCCTAAGACAATGACAACAATTAGTAGTTATAACTTATAAGCAATTATAGACTAATTGTTAAACACAATGAGTGGGTATTTTGAGACCAGTCTTACCGGGCATTAGCTCATCGATAGTATTACACTTTGTCATAGTCTTAGCGCTGGGATCAAAGAGCCAGTACTTGTCCGTATGGCTGCCACCAGTAGTATAGTGGGAGACAATCACCAAATGGTCGGCTAAATTGTACACAGAATAACCGGCTTCTGGTTTGGGATCCGTACAAAAATCATCGGCGGTTACAGTACTCATCAATATATAGACAAAAGCTATGTTTTGAATCAATTTAACGATCATATTGTGTCAGTAATTAATGGTTTGATCCAAAGAACTCATAAAAAACTTTCAAAACAACTAATTGTGTATAAAATTCTGTTTAAATATTTGTTTGAATGATAACTAATTGCTATTATAGACACGTGCTGTGTATGGCTATCAGTGGCATATTTAGTGCTAAATTTTACATTAATCAATCAAGTAATTCACGCGCGTTATTATAATCCGTTTAGATATAGTGTTAATTGCAGTGAAAATTAATTAATTATGGTTAAAATTGTTAACTATTGTTAAAACGCGTGCCGTTTATGTCAATCCCTGGTATTCAATGTGTAAACAGAATTTCGGATCAATTAATGGCAAAAATACTTCACATAAGTGTTTGACAGACATTGAAAACTACGACAAAAAGACAGTATTATATAATGAATGCCTTCAAGACATTAATGATTAACAAACGCCTAAACATAACGGCTTTAATGACAACCGTATCGACAGTTTGTGGTTATTATTGGTATCAAAAACACGGCAAACAATACAAACACACAGTTGTGGCAAACAATCGACAATTAATATCTAACGTCGGGCTAAGAATCGGCCGAATGAGTGACAAACACAACGAGTATAGCACCGATGATATCGTTGACCACTTCATCAAACGTTTTGTAGCGATATATAAGTCCAAAGGTTATAACGCCGACAACAGCACCGCCTTTGAGTGGGGCTCCGGTATTGTCATCGATAACCACTACATACTGACCAACTGTCACGCGTCGGACGGCGCCGGAGGGGTCGACGTCTACCCCATGGGGTGGGACTGGGAGGGAGACCTCGGCATTAAATATCCGGCCAAAAAGGGACGAGTGGTGTACGCGGAGCCCGACATAGACTCAGCCCTCGTCCGCCTCATACCCGACCAGTTGGACATCGAGTCGGGCGTACAGTTTGCGACGGGTGTAGAGGCCGGCGAACCGCTGGTCATTATTGGTAATCCGCCTCTAATTGACTTCTCGCCGGCCGTAGGTGTGGTCCGAAATGTTGACCGCAGCGCCCAATCCCTGTCAATCGGCACCTATCAAGTGGCTCACAATTACCCGAGCGCTGACAGTCGGCATCTGATCCATGATTGTCCTCAATATGACGGCTATTCTGGCGGTCCGGTCATCAACACAGCCAAAGAAGTGGTCGGTTTGATTTGGGGCAGTATTAGTGACTTTCGCGAGAACTGTGCCATACCTTCCCAATCGGTGACCGGTATGTTATCATTTGAGAGCTAATCCAACAGTGGTTTAATGATAGTATTGTCTTCACGTCTCAATTCATAGCATTCATTGAAAGGGGATTGAAGTTTGAACTGAAGGACAGTGAGGACAGGCGTACATATCGGGCGTCAAAGTCGTTGGGATTAGTGGTCAAATCGGTGTCCGATATGAAGACAGTTCAGCGAAAAGTTTACGGCACATTTGATCCCACAATTAACGCTCCATTAGTTGTGAACAAATCTTTGTTAAACATTAACTGTCGGACCAAACAGTAAAATTAAATCTTATGTTTAACTAATAATAATTTAAAAATTACTTTATTTTAATACTTTTTAGTACTTTTAAAAAGAGTGATATTATCGTTGCTGTGAATGAAATGGCCGTCAATTCTGTGTCCAAACTGAGAGATTGTCTCCAAAAGTGTCCGACGGGTGAAGTCGTGGACATAACTGTCATCCGATCTCTGGATCCAACCAATAGAACACATATTTATGTCAAACCCGAACCCATTGTCTGTTTAGTTATATAATACTTTTAATTAGTTAATTAAATTTTACTACTTTTACTCATTTATATTAACTATTTTTTAAAATAACATAACTCTTATAATATTGTCTTTGTATAAAACATTAAACAAATTAATTAAACGTTTTTTATTATTATAACTAAACCTAGAATTTTAAGTTACATTTTAATACAGTATAATACGTTATTAATAATAAACAAATTAATTTTAATTCATAGAAAATAGCAGTAAATTATTGTTCAAATATTTCAACAATTGATAAATCAAACAGATTTTGGTTCAAATGGTGAAAGAAATGTATCACACATTTAATAGACATTAAAATCTATTACAAAAAGCATTAAATCTAGATGAAATATTAATGCCAGTAATGGTCTCTCATTAACAACAATATAATAAAATGTTTAAATTGTGTCAACAATTCTCATAGAAAGCAGAACTTTAGATCAGTTAATGATAGAAATGTTTCCAATATTTAATAGACATTGAAATCTATGACAAGAAGACAGTATTATATAATGAATAGATTAACGAATAAACGTTTAAACATAACGGCTTTAATGACAACCGTATCCACAGTTTGTGGTTATAATTGGTATCAAAAACAAAGCAAACAATACAAACACTCATTTGTGGCAAACAATCGACAATTAAAGCCTAACTTCGGGCTAAGAATTGGCCGAATGGACAGCACCGACAAGTATACCACCGATGAAATCGTCGGTGATTTTATCGACAAGTTTGTGAAGATATTTAATACAACTGGTTATTACGCTAATGGCAAGGATTACTATACCTACGGCTCTGGTATAGCCATCGACAGCAAGTATATACTGACCAACTGTCACGTGGTTGACGGCTACCTAGGGCTGGAGGTGTGGCCGTTCTTAGGCGACTACACGGGCGCCGTCGAGTTGATGCCATTCTGTGAAAACGGAAAGTTGGTGTACGCGGAGCCCGAACTCGACGCAGCACTCGTCCGCATACCGGGAGAGCTGGACTTAAAGCCCGTAAAGTTTGCGACGAGAGTAGAAGCGGGCGAACCGCTGGTCATAATCGGTAATCCGCCTCTAATTGACTTCACGCCAGCCGTGGGTGCGGTGCGAACAGTGGATCGCAGCGCACAAACTTTGTCGCTCGGCGACTACTATATGGCTCACAACTACCCGAGCGCTGACAGTCGACATCTGACGCACGACTGTCCCCAATATGGAGGCTATTCCGGCGGTCCTGTCATCAACGCAGCCAAAGAAGTGGTCGGTTTGGTTTGGGGCGGCATTAATGTCTACCGCGAGAACTGTGCCATACCTTCCCATTCGGTGACCGGTATGTTATCGTTTGAGAGCTAATCCAGCGGTGATTTAACAATAGTATTGTCTTCTCGTCTCAATTCATAGCATTCATTGAAAGGGGATTGAAGTTTGAAGTGAAGGACAGTGAAGACAGGCGTACATATCGGGCGTCAAAGTCGTTGGGATTAATTGTAAAATCAATGTCTGAGATGAAAACAGATCATCAAAGAGTTTACGGCACATTTGATCCCACAATTAACGCACCATTTGTTGTGAATAAATCTTTGTTAAATATTAACTGTTCGACTCAACAGTAAAATTAAATTTTATGTTGAATTAATTATAATTTAATAATATCTTTATTTAAATACTTTTCAGTACTTTTAAAAAGAGTGATATTATCGTTGCTGTGAATGAAATGGCCGTCAATTCTGTGTCCGAACTGAGAGATTGTCTCCAAAAGTGTCCGACGGGTGAAGTCGTGGACATAACTGTCATCCGATCTCTGGATCCAACCAATAGGACACATATTTATGTCACACCCGAACCCATTATTTGTTCAGTTATATAACAAATCAATTAATTAACTGATTTTAAATAAATTTACTCATTTAATATTAACTATTTTTTAATAACATAACTCTATTTTAATAATCAATAAATCAAACAGATTTGGGATTAAATTATGACAGAAATGTATCATTAATTTACAACATTAAAATAGTAGTACAAAATCAAAAATTTAAAAATAAATATAAACATTAAGTTAATTAAATTTAAATGAAATACTAATACAAATTATTGTTTCGCATTTATAACAATTTGTATGTATTATTCAAACAGTTTTTCGGATCATTTAAAAGTAGAAAATTTTCAGATATTATATAAACATTGAAATCGACGACAAAATTGTATTAATAATGAATCGATTAATGAATAAACGCTTAAATTTAACGGCTTTAATGACAACCGTAGCCACAGTTTGTGGTCATTATTGGTACCAAAAACACGGCAAACAATACAAACACACATTTATGGCAAACAATCGTCAATTAATACCTAAACTACAGCTAAAAACCGTTCAAATGGTGGGCACAGAGAAGTGCACCATCGATGAGATATTGGAGCATTTCATCTACAAGTTTGTGCTCATATACAATACCATAGGTTTTGACGCTGAGAATGAGATCAGTTGTTTAGGCGGTTCCGGTATAGTCATCGACAAGGAGTACATATTGACCAACTGTCACGTGATTGATGGCTACAAACGTGTGGATGTGCTGCCATTTGGTGTGGACGTCGAGGGCAACACTGTTATAAGCTATCCATCAGAAGAGGCGCGGTTAGTATACGCGGAGCCCGAGTTGGACGCGGCCCTCATTCGCATACCGGGCGTCGAGTTGGACATCGAGGCCGTGGAGTTTGGCACGACTGGTGTAGAGGTCGGCGAACCGTTGGTCATAATCGGTAATCCGGACATTGACTGCACGCCGGCCGTAGGTTTGGTGCAGACGGTTGGCCGCATCGGACACACCATCTCTGTGGGCAATCACCAGACGTTTCCACATTACGTGTGCGACAACTTCCCGAATATTATGTTTGATTGTCAGCAATACAGCGGCTGTTCGGGCGGTCCGGTCATCAACGCGGCCAAAGAGGTGGTCGGCCTGTTGTGGGGCGGCATTGATGTCTTCCGCGAGAACTGTGCCATACCTTCGCAATCAGTGACCGGTTTGTTATGCTTTTTTTGACAGTCAATCCATCGGTGGGTTTAATCTCAATGTTATCCTCCGATAGCTTTTATTGAGAGGGGACTGAAGTTTGAACGCAAGGACGCGGAGGACAGGTATGAATACCAGACATCAAAGTCGTTGGGATTAATTGTAAAATCGGTGTCCGATATGAAGACAGGGATCAAACGAGTTTACGGCACATTTGATCCCACAATTACCGCACCATTTGTTTACAACACTGAACTCCTGAAGACTAACTCCGCGGCCATAGAGTATACATGAATTGAATTTTAAGTATAAATTTTAATATAATTATAACATTAATACTTTTTAGGACTTTTATGGAGAGTGATATTATCGTCGCTGTGAATGAAATGGCCGTCAATTCTGTGTCCGAACTGAGAGATTGTCTCCAAAAGTGTCCGACGGATCAAGAGTTGAACATAACTGTCATCCGATCGCTGAATCCAAACAACAAAATACATATCAAAGTCAAACCCAAACTCATTGTCTGTTCAGTTATATAATAAATGTTTAGTTAAACTGCTTTTAAATGTATTCAAATCTATCCATTCTATGAGAGAGAGAGAGAGAGAGAGAGAGAGAGAGCATTGAAAGGCCAGGTATAACAGGTATGGAGAGGTGGGCGCCGGCAGTACTCCTTAAAAAATATATATACTCTCCTCGAGAGTCAATACTGACGTTCAAATTAGTTTTATAGTTGTGATTCAGTATTGCCCTATATTTACACAATTAATTATAGCAATTATTTGCTAATACAGTAATATTGACCCAAATTCTGTGAGAGAGAGAGAGAGAGAGAGAGAGAGATTCGCAAACACGGAAATTATTGGTTATAATTTATTACTTAATTTTTGTAATATTTTCTATTACTTTGTTTTTGTGTAAAATATGAATAAATTTGTAAAATGTGTCTAAAATATTGTATAATTCATACCCGTTTAGATATTTTGTTGAGTTAAATAAAAATGTGTCAATCAGTGGTTTATGTATTACTGAATTGTCACACATTCACAACAATATGTTTAATTTATTTAAATAGTTATCTCTAAAAGCAATAAATCAAACAGAATTTCGGATCAATTAATGGCAGAAATGTTTAATTAAAATCTAAGACAAAAAGACTGTATTATATAATGAATAGATTATTGAATAAACGGTTAAACATAACGGCTTTAATGACAACCGTATCCACAGTTTGTGGTTATGATTGGTATCAAAAACAATACAAACACACATTTGTTGCAAACAATCGTCAATTAAGACCTAAACTACAACTAAAAACTGTTCAAATGGTCGACAACAAGAACTACACCATCGATGAGATAGTAGAGCACTTCATCAAACGCCTAGTGTTAATATACACAATGACTGGTTTGGACATCGATAATAAACCCGAATATTTCATGGGTTCCGGTATTGTCATCAATAAAAAGTATATACTGACCAATTGTCACGTCATTGATGGCCACAAAGAGATCTCTGTCCAGGCGTTTGGCTCCGACTCCGGCTCCGACTCTAATATCTCTGACTCCGGCTCCGACTTCAATGGCTCCGACTTCGGCTCCGACTCTGGTTCCGACTCCGACTCCGGCTCCGACATCGTGGCGATATTACCACTAGAAAAGGCACAGTTAGTGTACGCGGAGCCTGAGTTGGACGCGGCACTCATCCGCATACCGGGCTATTTGGACATCGAGGCCGTGCAGTTTGGGACGGGTGTAGTGGCCGGCGAACCGCTGGTCATAATTGGAAGTCCCGAAATTGACTTCACGCCGGCGGTGGGTGTCGTGCAGACTATCGGCCGCAGCGGACACACCATCTCTGTTGGCACTTATGAAACTTTTCCCACGTATGTCAGCAACAATTGCCAGCACTTGACCTACGATTGTCCGCAATACGAAGGTTATTCCGGCTCACCTGCCATCAACGCGGCCAAAGAGGTGGTCGGACTCGTTTGGGGCGGCGTTAATGACTATCGCGAGAACTGTGCCATACCTTCCGATTCGGTGACAGGTTTGTTATCAATTTAACAGTCAATCCAGAGGTTATTTAATCCCTGTATTTGTTTTCATAAAGCATTCATTGAAAGGGGACTGAAGTTTGAACGCAAAGACAAAGAGGACAGGTATACATACCAGACGTCAAAGTCGTTGGGATTAGTTGTGAAATCGGCGGCCGATATCAATACTGTTCAGCGAAGAATTTACGACACATTTCATCCTACAATTACCGCACCATTCGTTTGCCATAAACTGATGACCAACTCTTCAGCCAAAGAGTATCATTAAAATGAATTTTACGTTAAATTTTACTATAAATTAAACTCTATTTAAATATTTTTTTAGGGATTTTATAGAGAGTGATATTATCGTTGGTGTGAATGAAATGGCCGTCAATTCTGTGTCCGAACTGAGAGATTGTCTCCAAAAGTGTCCGACGGGTAAAGAGTTGGACATAATTGTCATCCGATCTCTGAATCCAAACAACAAAATACATATTAAAGTCAAACCCCAACCCATTGTCTGTCCAGTTATATAACAAATCAATTAGTAATATTGACTTAAACTTTGTTTTGCCGTAAAATATTAATAAAATAATCAAATTTGTCTAAAATATTGTATACTGTAATTACTATTTATTAATTAAAGTTAAATTATTTCCGCATTAAATTCATATTAGATATTTTATTGAGTAAAATAAAAACAAGTATTGGAAACAATATTTATCTCTTAAAAGAGTGTCACATATGCCTATCATTGGTATATTTAAATAAAAATATTGTAGTAATTGTCTCACATTTACAACAATATTATATAAATTATTTAAATAGTTATCTTTAAAACCAATAAATCAAACAGAATTTCGGATCAATTAATGGCAGAAATGTTTAATTAAAATCTAAGACAAAAAGACAGTATTATATAATGAATAGATTAATAAATAAACTTTTAAACACAACAAATTTAATGACAACCGTATCAACAGTTTGTAGTTATTATTGGTATCAAAAACAATACAAACACACAATTGTGGCAAACAATCGTCAATTAAGACCTAAACTAAAATTAAAAACTGTTCAAATGTTTGACACCAAGAACTACACCATCGATGAGATAGTAGAGCACTTCCTCAAACGCCTAGTGGAAATATACATCATCACTGGTTTTGACCCTGATAATGATCCCGACTATTTCATTGGCTCCGGTATTGTCATCAACAAAGAGTATATACTGACCAATTGTCACGTCATTGATGGCCACAAAGAGATCGTTGTCCTGGCCTTCGGCGTCAACTCCAATGGCGACATCGAAATGAAACCCGCCGTCGAAAATGCAGAGTTGGTATACGCGGAGCCCGAGTTGGACGCAGCACTCATTCGCATACCGGGCGTCGAGTTGGATATCGAGACCGTGGAGTTTGGGACGGGTGTAGTGGCCGGCGAACCGCTGATCATAATTGGAAATCCCGACATTGACTTCACTCCGGCGACGGGTGTGGCGCAGACTATTGGCCGCAGCGGACACACCGTTTCTGTTGGCACTTATGAAACTTTTTTTACGTATGTGAGCGCCAATTGTCGGCACTTGACCTACGATTGTCCGCAATACGGGGGTTATTCGGGCTCACCTGCCATCAACGCGGCCAAAGAGGTGGTCGGACTCGTTTGGGGCGGCGTTAATGACTATCGCGAGAACTGTGCTATACCTTCCCATTCGGTGACCGGTCTGTTATCGGTGTGACAGTTAATCTGGCGGCGATTTAATCCCTGTATTTGTTTTCATAAAGCATTCATTGAAAGGGGACTGAAGTTTGAAGTGAAGGACAGTGAGGACAGGCGTACATATCGGGCGTCAAAGTCTTTGGGATTAGTGATGAAATCGGTGTCCGATATGAAGACTGTTCAGCGAAGAGTTTACGGCACGTTTTATCCCACAATCACCGCACCATTTGTTTGCGATAAACTGATGACCAACTCTTCGGCCAAAGAGTATCATTAAAATGATCTTTAATTTTAATTTAATTATAAATAAAACGTTATTTAAATACTTTTCAGGACTTTTATAGAGAGTGATATTATCGTCGGTGTGAATGAAATGGCCGTCAATTCTGTGTCCGAACTGAGAGATTGTATCGAAAAGTGTCCGACGGGTAAAGAGTTGGACATAATTGTCATCCGATCTCTGAATCCAAACAACAAAATACATATTAAAGTCAAACTCCAACCCATTGTCTGTTCAGTTATTTAACAATTTCAATTAATAATATTTACCAGCATTATGTTTTTTATGAAAAATATCAATAAACTAATAAAATTTGTTTAAAATATTTTATATTATTAGTAATTATTAATTAGAGTTAAACTATTTTCTCATTAAATTCATATCAGTAAACATATTTTGTTTATTGAAATGAGAATAAGTTATTATCGCTTATAATAGTTTCATATATGCCTATCAATGATATATTTAAATGAAACATTGTATTAATAATTGTCTGGCATTAACAACAATATGTATGATTTATTTAAACAGTTTGAAACGGATAATTAAAACAATATTTTAATCAATTAATGACAGATATGATACTTTAAATGTGATACAGATTTAAAGACATTGAAATTAACAACAAAAAAATAGTATAATAATGAATACTTTAAAATCATTAGTGAATAAACGCTTAAACATAAGAACTTTAATGACAACCGTATCCACAGTTTGTGGTTATTATTGGTATCAAAAACACAGCAATCAATTCAAACACATATTTATGACAAACAATCAACAATTAAGACCTAAACTACAACTAAAAACCGTTCAAATGTTTGGCACCAAAAGCTACACCATCGATGAGATAGTAGAGCACTTCATCACTCGACTGGTGGTCATATACAATATGACGGGTTTTGAGGCTAATAATGATCCCGACTATGACTGTGGCTCCGGTATTGTCATCAACAAAGAGTATATACTGACCAACTGTCACGTCATTGATGGCCACAAACAGATCGATGTGATGGCGTTCAGCGCTGAATCCAATGACATTGAGATGAGCTATCCATCAGAAAAGGCAGAGTTGGTGTACGCGGAGCCCGAGTTGGACGCAGCACTCATTCGCATAGCGGGCCAGTTAGACATCGAGGCCGTGCAGTTTGGGACGGGTGTAGTGGCCGGCGAACCGCTGGTCATAATTGGAAGTCCCGACATTGACTTCACTCCGGCGACGGGTGTGGCGCAGACTATCGGCCGCAGCGGACACACCATATCTCTCGGCACTTATGGAACTTCTGACACATACGTGAGCGCCGATTGCGGGAACTTGACCTATGATTGTCCGCAATACTCCGGTTATTCCGGCGGTCCGGTCATCAACGCGGCCAAAGAGGTGGTCGGACTCATTTGGGGCGGCGTTAATGGATATCGCGAGAAATGTGCCATACCTTCCGATTTGGTGACCGGTTTGTTAACGGTTTGACAGTTAATCCAGCGGTGAATTAATCCCTGTATTTGTTTTCATATAGCATTCATTGAAAGGGGACTGAAGTTTGAACGCAAAGACAAAGAGGACAGGTATACATACCAGACGTTAAAGTCGTTGGGATTAGTTGTGAAATCGGCGGCCGATATAAATACTGTCCATCAAAGAATTTACGGCACATTTTATCCCACAATTACCGCACCATTCGTTTGCTATAAACTGATGACCAACTCTTCAGCCAAAGAGTATTATTAAAATGAATTTTACGTTAAATTTTATTATAAATCAAACGCTATTTAAATACTTTTTTAGGGCTTTTATAGAGAGTGATATTATCGTCGGTGTGAATGAAATGGCCGTCAATTCTGTGTCCGAACTGAGAGATTGTATCGAAAAGTGTCCGACGGGTAAAGTCGTGGACATAACTGTCATCCGATCTCTGAATCCAAACAACAAAATACATATTAAAGTCAAACCCCAACCCATTGTCTGTTCAGTTATATAACAATTTCAATTAATATTTACTAGAATTATGTTTTTGTGTAAAATATCAATAAACTAATAAAATTTGTTTAAAATATTGTATATTATGTTTAATTATTTAGCATTTAATTCATATGAGTAAAGAATCTTTATTAACGATATTTTGTTTATTGAAATTAAAATAAGTCTATCGCTTATACAGTAATATTTTCATATATGCCTATCAATGATATATACTGTATTTAAATGAAACTTTGTATTAATAATTGTCTTGCATTAACAACAATATGTATGAATTAATTAAACAGTTTGAAACGGATAATTAAAATAATATTTCAATCAATTAATAACAGATATGTCTTAAATGTAATACAGATTTAAAGACAATAAAAACTACGGCAAAAAAGACAATATAATAATGAATACGTTAAAGACGTTAATGAATAAAAGCTTAAATATAACGACTTTAATGACAACCGTATCTACAGTTTGTGGTTATTATTTGTATCAAAAACACAACAAACAATACAAACACACATTTATGGCAAACAATCAACAATTAAGACCTAAACTACAACTAAAAAGCGTTCAATTGGTCGACACCAAGAACTACACCATCGATGAGATAGACGAGGATTTCACCTACAGGTTTGTGCAAATATATAATGTGATCGGTTATTACGCCAACAACGATATTTTGTATATCACCGGCTCCGGTATCGTCATTGACAAGGAGTACATACTGACCAACTGTCACGTGATTGACGGCAACAAATGGCTAGATGTGGTGCCGTTCGCGCTCAACACTGAGGGCGACGTCGAGATGAAATACCCCCTCGAAAATGGACAGTTGGTGTACGCGGAGCCCGAGTTGGACGCAGCACTGGTCCGCATACCGGGCTATTTGGACGTCAACGCCGTCGAGTTTGGGACGGGTGTAGAGGCGGGCGAACCGCTGGTCATAATCGGTAATCCGCCGGACATTGACTTCACGACCGCAACGGGCGTTGTGTGCGCTATTGGCAGCAGAGGACACACCATCTCTGTCAGCACTTATGAAACATTTTCTACGCTCGTGAGCCCAGATTGTCAGCAACTGATCAACGACTGTCCGCAATACACCGGCTATTCGGGCGGTCCGGTCATCAATGCGGCCAAAGAGGTGGTCGGACTCATTTGGGGCGGTGTCGGTGTCTTTCGCGAGAACTATGCCATACCTTCCAATTTGTTGACCGGTTTGTTATCAGTTTGACAGCTAATTCAGCGGTGGTTTAATCCCTGTATTATTTTCAAAGCATTCATTGAAAGGGGACTGAAGTTTGAACGCGAAGACAAAGAAGACAGGTATACATACCAGACGTCAAAGTCGTTGGGATTAGTTGTGAAATCGGTGGCCGATATAAATTCTGTTCATCAAAGAATTTACGGCACATTTTATCCCACAATTACCGCACCATTTGTTTGCAATAAACTAATGACCAACTCTTCAGCTAAAGAGTATCATTAAAATGAATTTTACGTTAAATTTTATTATAAATCAAACGCTATTTAAATACTTTTTAGGGCTTTTATAGAGAGTGATATTATCGTCGCTGTGAATGAAATGGCCGTCAATTCTGTGTCCGAACTGAGAGATTGTCTTCAAAAGTGTCCGACGGGTAAAGAGTTAGACATAATTGTCATCCGATCTCTGAATCCAAACAACAAAATACATATCAAAGTCAAACCCCAACCCATTGTCTGTTCAGTTATATAACAATTTTAATTAATATTTACTAGAATTATGTTTTTTATGAAAAATATCAATAAACTATATCAAAAAATTGTTTAAAATATTGTATATAATTAGTAATTATTAATTAGAATTTAATTCTTTTGCATTAGATTTACATCTTTAAAGATATTTTGTTTATTGAAATTAAGATAAGTTTATTACTTATACAGTAATAGTTTCATATATGCCTATCAATGATATCTTTAAATAAAACTCTGTATTAATAATTGTCTGGCATTAACAACAATATGTATGAACTATTTAAACAGTTTGCTTAGAAACGGATAATTTAAACGATATTTTAATCAATTAATGGCAGAAATGTCTTAAATGTAATACAGATCTAAAGACATTGAAAACTACGACAAAAAAGACAATATAATAATGAATACGTTAAAGACGTTAATGAATAAAAGCTTAAATATAACGGCTTTAATGACAACCGTATCCACAGTTTGTGGTTATTATTTGTATCAAAAACACAGCAAACAATACAAACACACATTTATGGCAAACAATCAACAATTAAGACGTAAACTACAACTAAAAAGCGTTCAAATGGTCGACACCGGGAACTACACCATCGATGAGATAGAC
>CAJPIZ010002273.1:0-14060 GCA_905368565.1 Medioppia subpectinata
TGCCGTTTTACATCTGCCTCTTCATACACGCGCCCAGCTTTTGGATGTGGTTCTTGTGTCCACTCATTGTCTTCTCTATAGAGTGGGTGTTAAGAGTGACGAAATCATTTTTGGGCGATCGGGGGCTCACATATATAGAACAGGGGGTGATTCTGCCCTCCCGTGTCATTCAACTGGTGGTGAAACGTCCGCTCAATTTCTACTTCCATCCCGGAGACTATGTCTACGTCCAGATCCCAGACATTACTAAATATGAATGGCACCCGCTTACCATCAGTAGCGCTCCCGAACAGTCAGGTCTGTCCACTATTTAATGACAATTTTATTTTATTTTTGAAAAATTTTATTGTATAAAAACTTTTCAGATGTTATTTGGCTACATATCCGAGCGGTGGGCGAATGGACTAATCGTTTGTATAACTATTTCAATATGGAGGCAACAGTTAAGGCTAGTCTTGTCAATTGGCCGAAAGTTAGCCAATGTTTGTCTCAAGCAAATCGCGAGTATAGGGCCGAAGCAAATGGTGACAAAAATAAGGAGTCAGTGATTGAGTCTCCCATCAGAAGAGTAAAGAGTTTGTCGGCTTTTGGTAGCACTTCATCGCAAACGACGCGATCGTTGGATAGTCTGTATAAAAACGCGAAAGTAATGGTATTGCCGGTGCCGGTCGACTGCAATGAGTACGGCTGTGGCAAAGAGGCCCTCAACGAGAAGAAGAGGAATGATGTAGAGATGGCCGCCTCTCCGATCAGCAAATTGTCGTTCCAGTCGCTGACGCGGCCGTCATTTCTCGACAAACCACACATCTTAACGAATGCCATAATTCTGGACAAACCATTGAAAGTCCGTTTGGACGGTCCGTATGGGTCGCCCTCTTCGCACATATTCCGCACACAACACGCTATACTCATTGCCACCGGCATTGGTGTCACACCTTTTGCCAGTATATTGCAGTCAATTATGCTCCGGTACATTGAGGCCAAGCGGTGGTGTCCGTCGTGTTCCCACAGTTGGTCAGATCCCATACCACCCAATGTGATGAAGTTAAGGAAAGTAGACTTTATGTGGATTAATAGGGATCAGACTAGCTTTGAATGGTTTGTCAATCTGTTGTCTGAGTTGGAGAAACAACAGGAGGAATGGCACGAAACGGACCGTTTTCTCGACACACATATGCATATAACTCAGGGAAGCTATCGGGAGAGAAGGGTTAGTATGCCTTTGGACGACAGGGAGCCTAACATCGAGTCGACCACTGGTCTCAAGTGGCATAAGGGAAGACCCGATTGGCACAGATTTTTTAAGTTAATGGCCGACAAGAAGAAGGGAAGGATTACTGTGTTTTTCTGCGGCCGATCCGATTTGGCCCGAAGTTTGCGTCACATCTGCAGTCAATTTGGCTTTCAGTTCAGGAAAGAAGTATTTTAAAAGGATTTTAACACTTTTTTGTGATTTAATTCTAGTCTTTATTAACTAATCATTTAATAAGTATTTATTTTAAGTTATTTTAATGTAATAAATGTAATAATAAACTAATAGGGCGGTCAAGTGATTCCCGCCGTGCGGTAATTGATGCCATTTCTTAACTAAATGAGATAATTCAATTCTGTAAAATGGATTTAAGAGCCTCATATACTGCGCATCTGCAGCATTCTTTATTATAAATATAAGTCACGTGGTATACAAAATTTGGGACAATTCGGAATGGTCATATTACAGGTCAAACTATAAGAAATATTGAGATGGTCCCAATGTATGATTTATAGAGAGATAAGAGGTGTATTATATAACGAAAGAATTATTAAAATTCATTTGCAGGTTTTTACATAGCAGCTTAGCAAACTAGGCCAATTTTGCATGTTAACCTATGGAGATGAAAAAAATATTGTATATTAATATAATTGATTATATTTTTGAAAACTACATTCAATGCTGATAATGTTAGCAAAAGAAATTTTTNGGAATTGCAAACTATTAATTGCAATCATTTGCTCCAATTCGTCACTGATTTCCCATATAAATATATACATGTATTTATTAATATTATTATCATTAATACTTTATGGTAATAATATAGGAATATTCTAATCGCATATTAGTGTAAAAGTCATACATATTTTGTATATCTATTAATATCTGATATCGTATCTAAAAGGGAAATCTAGAGATCCTTAAACTCTAGCTTTTAGTTAAGTTTATTGAATATGAAATGTCGTATAACACGAGTCTTTGATTAGTTAAATGGAAATCACTATTGATTTCAGAACTCAATTATTTATTTTGTTATTCAAATGAATTTACATCTAAACACCAATACGATTACTGGCGGTCAATAACCCCTCAATACTGTCACCAAAAATAACATCTTTTCCTTTAATAACGATAACAATTAAATCGATTGCCAAAAATGACGGCAATATTCATAAAACTTAACTGGAATTACATCCGAAATAATATACAAAGTGTGGCCTTTTTATTGACATTGCTATTAATGAACCTGGTACTATTCATTTGGCGCTCGTATGAGTACCGGGCGTTCGGATGGCTAGTGATGTTGGCCAGAGCTAATGGCCAGTGTCTGAACTTCACGTGCGCTATCATTATAGTATGCGTTTGCCGTAAATCCATCACAAAATTGCGATCCATAGGGTTTAGCGAATACTTACCGCTCGACCATTACGTCTACTACCATAAGCTGATCGGTTGGGCGGTTGTCTTCTACAGCCTCTTCCACACCGTTATGCACGTCATTAACTTCAAAGTGCTCTCCAAAGTGACCACAATCTCGTGGTTCGACTTTCTCTTCTCCACACATCTGGGCATCGGATGGATCGGCGGCGCCGCCTCTCTGACCGGTTGGATATTGTTGGCGCTGTTGGTGGCGATGATGGTTCCCGCGCAGCCCTTTATGCGGCGATCCGGCAAATTTGAAGTGAGTATCTAGTTTGAAATTGCCGTTTAAGCACATGCTGATTTTAGTGATTTATTTATTTACAGGTCTTTTACTACTCGCACCTCTTATACGTGCCGTTTTACATCTGCCTCTTCATACACGCGCCCAGCTTTTGGATGTGGTTCTTGTGTCCACTCATTGTCTTCTCTATAGAGTGGGTGTTAAGAGTGACGAAATCATTTTTGGGCGATCGGGGGCTTACATACATAGAGCAGGGGGTGATTCTGCCCTCCCGTGTCATACAACTGGTGGTGAAACGTCCGCCCAATTTCTACTTCCATCCCGGAGACTATGTCTACGTCCAGATCCCAGACATTACTAAATATGAATGGCATCCGCTCACTATCAGTAGCGCTCCCGAACAGTCAGGTCTGTCCACTATTTAATGACAATTAATTTTATTGTATAAAAACTTTTTAGACGTTATTTGGTTACACATCCGAGCGGTGGGCGAATGGACTAATCGTTTATATAACTATTTTAATATGGAGGCAACAGTTAAGGCTAGTCTTCTCAATTGGCCGAAAGTTAGCCTATGTTTATCTCAAGCAAATCGCGAGTATAGGGCCGAAGCAGATGGCGACAAAAATAAAGAGTCAGCGATTGAGTCTCCCATCAGAAGAGTAAAGAGTTTGTCGGCTTTTGGCAGCACTTCATCGCAAACGACGCGATCGTTGGATAGTCTATATAAAAACGCGAGAGTAATGGTATTGCCGGTGCCGGTCGACTGCAATGAGTACGGCTGTGGCAAAGAGGCTCTCAACGAGAAGAAGAGAAGTGATGTAGAGATGGCCGCCTCTCCGATCAGCAAATTGTCGTTCAAATCGCTGACTCGACCGTCAATTCTCGACGAACCAAACATCTTAACGAATGCCATAATTCTGGACAAACCATTGAAAGTCCGTTTAGACGGTCCGTATGGGTCGCCCTCTTCGCACATATTCCGCACACAACACGCTATACTCATTGCCACCGGCATTGGTGTCACACCTTTTGCCAGTATATTGCAGTCAATTATGCTCCGCTATATTGAGGCCAAGCGGTGGTGTCCGTCGTGTTCCCACAGTTGGTCTGATCCCATACCACCCAATGTGATGAAGTTAAGGAAAGTAGACTTTATGTGGATTAATAGGGATCAGACCAGCTTTGAATGGTTCGTCAATCTGTTGTCTGAGTTGGAGAAACAACAGGAGGAATGGCACGAAACGGACCGTTTCCTCGACACACATATGCATATAACTCAGGGAAGCTATCGAGAGAGAAGGGTTAGTATGCCTTTGGACGACAGGGAGCCCAACATTGAGTCGACCACTGGTCTCAAGTGGCATAAGGGAAGACCCGATTGGCACAGATTTTTTAAGTCAATGGCCGATAAGAAGAAGGGAAGGATTACTGTGTTTTTCTGCGGCCGATCCGATTTGGCCCGCAGTTTGCGTCACATCTGCAGTCAATTTGGCTTTCAGTTCAGGAAAGAAGTATTTTAAAAGGATTTTAACACTTTTTGGTGATTTAAATCTAGTCTTTATTAACTAATCATTTAATAAGTATTTGTTTTAAATTATTTTACATTATATGTTGAATTGTAATAATAAACTATATTTTAATGTTAATATAATTATTAATTAATTTTTAAATTGTTTTGTTTAATTTGTTAAAAAAGCAGAAATTAATTTGAATTTATTGATTAATGTTAACGAAAAGCTATACTGTATTTTGTTTACAAAAGATTTTAATAAAAATTAATATTTAATACAAATCAATCAAAAATGATTGTTATAAATCGTGTGATATTGACCATGATATTGATAGACCCCCTACAAACTTATTGGGATTGATTCCCACTAACTTTATATTAAATTAAGAACACTGTTTGATAACAAATCAATTTAAGTTACATGTATATAGAAAAACCAATTATTGTAATACAATGTAAAGTACAACAACTTATTTAAAAATCTAGTAAAAATGCAATTCATTTTGAGATTTTACCACAAATATTAAATTGTATTAATATTTTAATAATATAATAAATCATTTGTCAAAATGTAAATAAAAATATAATCAAAATATGTTTTTAGTTGAATTAATATTTACTATTATACTGCTATTTATTTGCATAATTTGTAACATACAGTAGTGGTTATTTAATAATTAAAATATTATTCATCAACTAATGTTTTATTTCCGATATTGATTTAGAAATATATTAATATCTTTAAAGTAAATAATTTTCCCTTGATGTTATTTAAATCTAATACAGTACTGTATTTCAGTATTTGCATATTCCAAATGTATATTAAAATTAATTTACTAATTTATAATGTCAAATGGCTAAATGTATGAAATTAATTGAATGTTTAAAATTTTTATTTATCACCATGGTTATAAATATTAACGAATTTGAGCAATAATATTGTTTATAGTAATGAATATAACAATTTGTGGATCAGATGTATGCAAATTAATAGATATTAATTGTAAAATATTAAATTTAATTATATTAATAGTGGATACCATTCATACAATTCAATGTAATTAATGCATCGATTAATGGAGTGTTTGTGAATCTGTTTGATATAATTATTAAAAAACTTAATATTCAAAAGTAAGATTTTAAACTTATTGTGTTTTCATTAAATTGTTTTATAATATAATAAAATATATGTTTTAATTGTAAACAGTTATACATTAAAAACGGATGACTCGGACGGAACACAATTAGCTAACGGCTCGTGGAATGGATTGATTGGTTTACTCACTAGAAATGTAATTAAATTAACTATAATGATAATAAATGTTACTATAACTGAATGTAGTATTATTATCATATACTGCACTATAATAACCCTAATTCTGAAAGTGTTGACCCATTTAATAATGAATGCATAGGAATGTCAACTATCAATAACACCACTGGAATTGACTTTCAAACGACAAAATTCAATCAAGTTTTCATCAATACTGATGTACGAGCCGTACGTTTTGCTCACCAATACTGACCGCACAATACAATCACAAGTCACTGATTATATTAAACATATGGATAACTATATTTACATATCACTGCTATTAACACAATTGGCATTAATAGCGATCGCAATCGCTTATGACTACGTTTGTGCAAAAACTCTTACAATTAGTACAATATTTAAGCATTTGATTAATACATTTGGGATACCATTAAAAAATTGTAAATTAAGATATTTGTGATGAATAATGAAAAATTATTTGATAATTATTTTGTCATTTCACAGCACATATAAAAGAACACCTGAAAAGTGTTTTATCGCTAATATTGTTTTGTATATCACTTTTAATGATTTATTTTAATTCATTCATTGACTCAAAACTCATCGCTGGAGACGATATAAAACTAATCAATACATTGAGTGAATTGGCAGAAGAAGAGACACTTATTCCCAGCGTTTACTTCCACACACCTATTGAAGAATACTTGAGAGTAAACTTTATAACACACTAAGCGCTAAAACATTACATTAATTAACAAATTTTTATTTCAAAGGATTATAAATCAGAGGATAACATAAAGATATGGAAAAGGGTTTTAATAAACAAGAATATATCGATTATAAGGAGTGAAGAGCAATATTACGAGAGAGAAAGGATGAGTCTCTTTAGTGAGGGTCGGATCGCAATGATTGAAGTGATGAGCGATTTTAATGTCTTAAAATATGATTATTGCAAACGGAATCCCAATCTTAAGCTTTACATATCGGACACCACTATTATCAACAACTATTTGGCGCTCGGCTTCCCTTTGGGCACTCATTTACAATTGATTGATAAAATTAGTGAAATGTTTGTACAATCATATGCTTTATAATCGTATAATTTGTAAATATAATTAAAATAATTTTCTATTTAACTAATTAGCATAAAATCCATTACAACGAGTGGTCTCTCAAATAAATGGTTTTCAAATACTTTAATGAATGACAACAAAGAGCTAACATTTGAAGTGAAAAAATGTGTTTTTCAATCAATAGATTCGGACTCAAAGCTCATTCAATAATTACAACGAGTGGTCTCTCAAATAAATGGTTTTCAAATACTTTAATGAATGACAACAAAGAGCTAACATTTGAAGTGAAAAAATGTGTTTTTCAATCAATAGATTCGGACTCAAAGCTCATTCAATCGATTTCAATGAAAAACATAAAATCTTTGACACATTTCTTGATTTATTTTTTTATTTTCGCATTTCTTGTATTTATTTCTGAAAATATTTATTATTTAATACTTTCAATAATAAGAGTGTCATAAAAAATTTAATAATAAATATACAGTTTGTCTTAAACAGTATGTCAATTAAAGTATTTCAAATATTTTTATCACATACCATTACAATTTAAGACTAAACTTGATGCAATATACTAACTAGCTTCATTTTGGGTACATTGTAGCTCAGTATACATAACAATTTACGGTGAATTAAAATCACACCATATGTTAACCAATTGTAATCTAATGACTAGATTTTAAAACCCAAATGACTTCCCGCTTAAGAGATTATAATCTGAATATATATGCATTTTCTCATGAATTTAGTGAGCAATCTATTTATGTTTGACTGATATATAAATAAATTATGAAATGTTTTTTTATAGAAATGAGTTAATGATTAAAAATATATGGAAATGCAGTGAATAATTGAGGCACAGAAACAAATCAATAATTTAATGGCTTTAATAATACAATTATTTTAGTATATAATGTAATATCATTTTAATGGATCAACTTTTAATTATATAATAATTTGACGTTTTATTTATTAAAACAATTGTGATTTCTCATAAAATGAGGACTTAATTACTTAATTGGTTATTAATTAATATGCATTAATAATATAATTTCGTGATATCAGTGAAAAATATATAATTAAAATGTGGGAAAATTTAAACTTTTTTACGCATTCGGTTACACATATTTTCAAATACATATAACTTATACCTAATAAATGGCACAGAAATTAAAATTTTTAGTTTGAAATTTACATTCACGAAAAATGATTTGACTAATTAAAGACTAGGTTGTTTGAAATAAAAACATAAATTACCCATAATAGAAATAAATACACTGCCATAGTATGAGTTGTTGTATTAAAAGTATTAGACATGTGAATATTCGGGGCACTTATAGAGAGGCGGCGCCTCCCCCTCCTCCAAGAGGTCGGGATCGATGACGGGTTTTCCGGGGCAACAGAAAGTGCAGGTCTCGATCTCAGTGCCGTATCCTTTACTAATGCAAAAGTAATTACAAGTACTGCCGCCGCACTTGCGGTCAACGCCGATGAGACCGCCGCCCAAACGGGTGATGTCGACCATACAGTACCGACTCGTCGCCGAACACGTGGTCAAGTAGTCGGCGTCAGAAGCGGTCACATTTTTGCCCGGATTATAGCATAGGTTATTGACGTCCAGTTTAGTGGTCACAAAACTAACGCTACAGAAGTGACAGTTCACTCGTTGGACCACATTTTCTTCGGGCACCGCTTGTTTGCCTCTCCCTCTCGGCCGGGGCTTAGGCTTAGCTCGTCTTCGATCGTCTTTCCTCTTCTGACCTAAATTTGGTTTTTGCAGACAATAATAATCGTAAGAAAAGTAAAAGTAGTGGCAGTTTAGGCCATTCACAGCCGCCAGAGTCTACACTTATTACGGCTCAAACAATAAAATGGTTTTTTATTTTTAATCATTTAATGGTTAGAAGAGAGAGAAAAAAGATAGAAAAGAGAAAAGCATTCATTTTGTTTTTATTTCAGTTTTGTTCCTCATTTTTCTCTAATTAATGTCTAAATAAAGTCTTTTTTCATATACAGTAATAATAATAATAATAACGATAATAATATTAAATAGACTCACATATAACTGAATCAAAGAGAATGCATATAACTATGAGAGCAATCAAATGTTGTGTTAGTTTTACGACCATTACATACAACAGGACTGAAAAATTGAGGAAATAATTGAGGAAATACTGTAATAATAGTAATATAAACACATATATTATTATTATATTTATAAATTAGTATTTGTATCGCTATTATTTAACCACAGCTTTGAGAATAAAAAATGAATCCGAAAACAACATAATTGTTCAAAAATGGCTTAAATTGTGTTCACTTTCTCCACTGCTTTCAATCAAAATATAATTACTTTCCGTTATTTTTCATAATTAGTTTATACCTTTCGGTCTATTAATCTCTGGTCAGAGACAGCCATGAAATCAGTTTATCAGTCAATTTAAAATACAATAATCAATATAATCAATAAGTTTATCATCACGTATGCAATATTGCCATGTATTCATTGAGCTCTTAAATTAATAATGTACTGATAAAACGAGTTAATTTTTTAAAAAGTTCATAATTATTATGCATAGTATTCGTCCAAAACTGGATTTTAAACAAATAAAATGAAAATTAATTAAAAATAAATTTTCAAAGAAATCAAAATGATTTGCATATGAATACAAGCGAAAAGTTTCTTCAATCAATTTCTTATTTTTCGCAAACAATTGTATTTAAAAATAAATATTTCGACACAAATTCTGTTCATTATAAATATTATTTGTGTTAATAATGGATTTGAATGGTGTTTGCGATCAATTCATAGCCAAACATGAGTACTAAATAACACACATTTTCTCCTATTGTGTTAGTATTGTATTTTGCGAGATGTTATTCACTATAACTTATAACTGTTTAATGATTTCATCACAAAACCAGAGTTATTAATCAAATCAAAATGCATAAAATCATTGTTTCAAATGATTGAGCTTTCAAATGGGTTTGTAATTCATTTATATTTCTCAAAACATATAAATGTTGAGTGAATTAAAGACATTTAATGCTATAAAATCTAGAATACATTCAATTATAACGTGTATTGAAATTTTTTGTTGAATCCATTTCTCGTTGAGTTACACTCAAATTCATTTGCTTTTAGTTTATGATCAAATGATTTTTACGAACGCGAGCTTTCGGTCAAATCATTTTTACGTTCAGTCAATTCATTATTACACATATAGCGTAACGCGTAGACACTGACTGTACAGTCTGTGCAATGACTGCATGCATTCCACACAACTCTGACTCATGTAATAATGAATTGACTGAACGTAAAAATGATTTGACCGAAAGCTCGCGTTCGTAAAAATCATTTGATCATAAACTAAAAGCAAATGAATTTGAGTGTAATACTATAAATAGAAATTCAAACGTAAAACTAGTAAATGATTAAAACATATGAGACTCGGAACAGGTATAGGACTGGGACTCGACTTATGATAGGAAATTTTTTACCGTTATATGTGTTTCTGTGATCATTTATATTTCTCAAAACATATAAATGTTGAGTGAATTAAAGACATTTAATGCTATAAAATCTAGAATACATTCAATTATAACGTGTATTGAAATTTTTTGTTGAATCCATTTCTCGTTGAGTTAATACTATAAATAGAAATTCAAACGTAAAACTAGTAAATGATTAAAACATATGAGACTCGGAACAGGTATAGGACTGGGACTCGACTTATGATAGGAAATTTTTTACCGTTATATGTGTTTCTGTGTATTTGGAAAGAGAGAAAAAAAAGTCAATTAGTGGACCAGTTTTTCGCTTGAGCTAAAGGCTTGACTAGTCTTCTAACATAGATTTTCTTTCAATTGGGAAAAGGGATTTTTGCATTTTGATTTGATTAATAACTCTGGTTTTGTGATGAAATCATTAAATAGTTATAAGTTATAGTGAATGACATCTCAAGCGAAAAACTGGTCCACTAATTGACTTTTTTTTCTCTCTCTCTCTCTCTCTCGCATTCGCTCACCTGTTCTCTCCCTTACCTAACGTGTTATATAACATAAATGATTGTTTTGACATCAAAAATAGCCTGAAGTTCACAAAACTAGTTCTGTAATGAAAAAATACTTTGTATGCCATTTCATAGTTACCTGTATATAAAATTTATCCTATTTATAACTTCCATGTAATCATTGGTTTTATATATGTTTCAAAATTGTATTTTATATTTTACAAGAAAGTAGTTTTGAACGCGAGTTTTGCTATAACATTGTTAATTAACAATTTTGTTAATTTCTAATACAAATTATTAATTAATATATTGAATATCATTGAAGTTTAATAGTGGATATCATTGAAGCTCAAGAATCTGTTCATCTGTTTGGCTATTCCTATACCATTCATAATAAGACCAGTGCTTAATACCAATGCCGTAGTGCACTGTATATATGCACAGTCCGTGTGTTTTAATGTATAAAATGCTTTTTTGAGAACCAGTTTACAGTCAAAAGACTGATATGAAAGTCTTTTTATGTGAAATTAAATTTTGTAAATAATTAGTTTAAATTTTGATATTTAAGTTTTGGTCCATTATTAGCGACACAAAAGCACTGCTTTTACATCAATGGATTCAATCATATTTATCATCATTTCGTGTGTGTTTTCAGTGTTTTTAATTTATCACCGAAGGTATGAAAAAACATTATTTTAATTTTTAGTTCCTATCTATACATCGATAATCTCTACTCTGAAGTTTAGAGTCTAAACTTAACCAATATTGTAATAATTTATAATTTTTAATATTGTAAACAATTTTATAATAAGTAGACATTAAATAGTGGTTTAAATGTTTGGTATTTATAATTTGTAAAAATAATTTAGATATAATTAATCGCCGGATCTGTTGTGAACACTATTTGCAGTCTCAATGACTTATGTATCTATGATATGAGTGAATGTCTAGAAATATGGCATAAAAAATAAACTTTCATTTCCTTTAGTTTTTCGGATAAAAATTTAGTCCAAATGTTGTTTTAAAAAACACCATAAAATTTATTCAAAAAATGTTTCGAGAAATGCAGTGAAAGTAAAGGTTTCGGAAAACGGATCTATTTTTAACACAATCTTAATATTTTCTCTAATATAACAATTTTGAGATTATTTGTTACAAATATTGTTAATTTATTGGAAATACATTTAAACTTTTAATAAATGGCTTCAAAATTATTGAATATTTCAATAATATTAAAGAAAAACTTATTTTATTCCACATATCATTACAGGACTATAAATCGCAAATCCTTTAAATTGTCAAATAGTTACTCGAGTTTTCAACATCACATCGAAGTAAGTATTTTAATACTTTGTATTTAATACTGTTTTTATAGTTATATATTTTTATAAATAGTTATATATTAAATCTTACATTTAATTAATTTGTGATTTATATTATTAAATAATTTCTGACATATAACCATATCTTTAATTCATTTTTATTCATTTCCCAAATTAATATTAATTCAAAATATATTTATTTAATTTATAATAACCTAAATTTAGTAAATTTTATAATTTTAAATTTATTTTTATTTATAAATTCATAATTATATAAATATAAACAAATTATTGGTTTACTTTTGTTTGAGTTCTCCATTTAATGTCAGGAAGGATTGAATAATAGTTTGTAAAACACTAGATACAGGATTTAGAATAAAATAAAAAAGGTAAAAAATATTATCATTATTAAAATAACACTAATTACAATAATTTATTACTAATAATAGTAATGTTAATATAAAAATTCGGAAATGATTTAAATGTGTATATACGTTGTAAATATTACGGAGATATAACTGAACAGCCTGATAAGTTAGTGCTAATATAAATAATATTTAAAACTTAAAATTTAAAACCAGACTAAATTATCTGACAGTAATTGTACTAAAAGTAATTTTATTATAATTTTAAATAAAATTCGAGACCCCATCAGATATTTAACAAATTTCAATGTTGTTCTCTCACATTATTTATAATTTTTGTTTTTTAAATTAAAAATTTAACTAATCTTTTATAAGTTAGTTCACTATTGAGAATAATAGTTACCTCAATGCAAATCATATAAATAACAACTAATTATAATTAATTGGTCAACACAACAGCCGCCTCGAGACGGAAAGTTGCCGTTAAGTCAAAACCTGACGTTTTATTCATGTAATATTGTGGATAAGGATCAGAAACGGCCACTTCTGGTGCTGTTTGCGTGGCTTTTAATGTTATTAAATAATGATTATTATCATTACAATTATATTTTTAAGCCTTTACTAAATTTACACATATATGCAACATTTATAATGCCTCTATATTGACTTGTCGGACTATTCAATCACGATTATATTTAAATATTTGAAACTTATAATTTGAAACCAGACTAAATTATCTAACAGTAATTGTATTAAAAGTAATTTTATTATAATTTTAAATAAAACTCGAGACCCCATCAGATATTCAACAAATTTCAATGTTATTCTCTCACATAATTTATAATTTTGTTTTTTACATTAAAAATTTAACTAATCTTTTATAAGTTAGTTCACTATTGAGAATAATAGTTACCTCAATGCAAATGATATAAATAAAAACTAATTATAATTTTAACCAGTTGTGTTGTCGGCGGAGCTCTGCCTTTCAACGGCAATTCAGTTTTGGACTGCAAAATAAGTACATTATAACACCTATTCCTAGTCTTTGCCGGTGAAGACCACGACAAACGCACCGAAAACGCCAAAGAAAGACATTTAGATAAATACCGCAAACTATATATAGAGAAAGGGTTCGATGTGTTGACAGTGAAGATACAAGTGTTGGACTTTTTGATCCCAAGCCGTGGCAGTCATATCGTGGCCCAGAATATCGTCGACTTTCTCAAAGTGAACGAATCAAAGTATCCGACATTAATATTTCACGCTTTCTCTGTGGGCGCCTATCAGTTGGGAGAAGTGTTGGTATACCTCCAGAAACGACACAATCAACTTGTTTTGGGTAAAACACAACAATCACTCAAAGGTAATGCAGTTTCGGTGCAGTCTTTTTGTTTGATTTTTGTTTTTGTTGCTTTCTTTCGCTCCCTTTCGTCGGTTCGCCGCATATTTTTAACATAACTTTTTTATTAAGTCCTTTAGATAAATGATATTTCAATGAATGCTATACTCATTGCGTTCACAAATCCTTCGTTTGCTTACTTATTCCGAGACCTTAATTATCTAAGAATTAGTTTTCATTTCTTTCC
>CAJPIZ010002275.1:2172-14051 GCA_905368565.1 Medioppia subpectinata
GAGAGAGAGAGAGAGAGAGAGAGAGAGAGAGAGAGAGAGAGAGAGGCGATGGGGAAAAGCCTTAGCGATAGCGATAGATGTGTCCCAATACAAGCGCTATGTTGTGTGCACTTAAATCTATGCGATTCTCGTTTGGTTTCTTTGGGCTCAGCTCTACATTCAAGCAGAATAATGGGGGGAAAGCAAAACTGTACGGCCAGTTGTGTGTCGCTGTTGCCAACTGTTCCTTCCCCTCCACACACACACACATCCCGTATAACCACCCGTTCCCTCACATCCCTCTCCCACTCTCTCCCTCCCGCTCCCCCTAAACCCCATACCTTATCCCCTCTCTGTGTGTATGGTTTCACGTGAGTTGTGTAGCGTTTAAGACAAGTCGATCGTCTCTTCCTACTTCTTCGGCACCACTAACTGCCGCCCCTTCACGTCATTATGACATCATTGGTGTGGTCTGTATATGCCATACATCTATCGATATACTGTACATACGTTCACTTCCCATGTTTATAATGTACTCGTTCCCCCGTACACTATACACAAGTTTTGTATGTGTGTTATATATTGAACAATATTTCTGTTTGAGAGAGAGAGAGAGAGAGAGAGAGAGAGAGAGAGATCCTAATTCCCATCCAAGAAATGTCAATCTATTTGAATAATTATTTTCTTTATGAATAAGTAATTCATAAATTTTTTTAGCACATCATAACTAACTGTCAGATTCTGTTCGTAAACATATTCAATGAAAATTCTTATATAAAAATTTACATTATGTTCACTATATAAGTATGTTCCTCATACCAGGATATATACAAATTATTATTTTAAGTACACCATACAGTGTATACACACATAAATAAATTCATTTTATTGCTGTACTGTATAAACAATAAACAATGAGATAAAATAAATTTGTCTGCATTTTTATAATTGATTAGATATCAGATACTGTTTCAATCAAATAATACTCTTTTTCTGGATTAACTCGATTTAGGGATTGCGAGGGGAAAGGGGTTTGACTTTTTCAACAACAAAAAATTTAAAGTGCTCTCAAACAGAAATATTGTTCAATATATAACACACATACAAAACTTGTGTATAGTGTACGGGGGAACGAGTACATTATAAACATGGGAAGTGAACGTATGTACAGTATATCGATAGATGTATGGCATATACAGACCACACCAATGATGTCATAATGACGTGAAGGGGCGGCAGTTAGTGGTGCCGAAGAAGTAGGAAGAGACGATCGACTTGTCTTAAACGCTACACAACTCACGTGAAACCATACACACAGAGCGGGGATAAGGTATGGGGTTTAGGGGGAGCGGGAGGGAGAGAGTGGGAGAGGGATGTGAGGGAACGGGTGGTTATACGGGATGTGTGTGTGTGTGGAGGGGAAGGAACTGTTGGCAACAGCGACACACAACTGGCCGTACAGTTTTGCTTTCCCCCCATTATTCTGCTTGAATGTAGAGCTGAGCCCAAAGAAACCAAACGAGAATCGCATAGATTTAAGTGCACACAACATAGCGCTTGTATTGGGACACATCTATCGCTAAGGCTTTTCCCCATCGCCTCTCTCTCTCTCTCTCTCTCTCTCTCTCCCATTGAAAAACGTATTGATAAGGCTGTGTGCTCTGTGGTATGGATAGACTGTGCCCTCGCCATAGTAAGTGGGAGCTGCCTGTGCTCTGCCTGTGCTCTGCCTGTGCTCTCTCGCACTCTCTGGTTGTGTGCATGTGTTTGTGTTGAGGTGTGTGTCAGTCCTCCTCAAGTGTGTGTTGCGATCGAAACGCTGACGGCTTTAATACTGACGACACGGAAACACTTCTCTCTCATTTCAAATACAAATTCATTATATATTTGAGTTGTGTTTTTCAATCGCCTTTTCAATGTTTCATGTGTTTTATTCAATGGATAATTCAATGACTGATTTTTAATGTCTTCTCTCAATCGGAAAGTAATTGAAAAATTTTGTGTTTGAAAAGAGTTTTATAAGCATTTGTATTGAAAAATATATACATATTTTTCTCACACAAAACAATACAACACGAGTTGTGGGAAACCAAACCACACAAACTCCTGGACACTACTCTTCCCTCTCGGTCTCAGCCTCTCATTCAACGCTTCAAAACTCAGTGTATTTTTCAATAATTTTATTCAGTGTTTAATATAAAAAAGTTTTTTTGTGTTTCATTTGTGTGTTAATACACTTTTATACACACATACAGTGTGTGTGTAAATTGGATGTGATATATAAATAAGGTTTTCAAACACATTCAAACAGCTGGATGTAGTGGTTGGGGGAACTGGAGTCTAGTTTTTTTTCAACATTTATGCTTTTTATCCACTATTGATGATCGCCGAGAGATACACCACAGAGAGAGAGAGAGAGAGAGAGAGAGAGAGAGAGAGAGAGTCTGAAGAGAGACTTTGAATGGCATGTATTTGTAATGTTTTGCAACACTTTTACCCAAACAATGATAATCTAATAAAGATATCATTCAATAAATATATAATAAAAAATTTTATATATAAATCCATTGGAAGTTAACTATAAGTTATTACTGTTTTTTATTTGTATTTGTGTGTGAATTGCGGTGTTTAGTGAAGTTCAAGCAAATAATATAATAGTTTTAATATAATATTTTATTAATATTACATACGATTGTATGTATTTTCTTATGACCAAAATTAATTGGTGCCGTATTTCGCTATTTTGAAGCCACATATATATCACGAGTATATCTGAAAAAAATACATTAATATATTCTCTACACATCGCGTGAGACATATCTGACTATAACTTATATGATATATAATTGATTATACATTATATGAAGTGATAGGTGTGTCTCTCCTATCGCTAATACACTGTACACTATAACGAGTGTATGTGTCGATTGTGTACTGTATTTCCCATAGAGTACACAATACCCCTCGACACTCACCCAAAACGACCATAATATTACACTAACAACCAATCGTCAAATAAATATCCCACTTATTAATAAATTGCTATAAAAGTTATAATAATAATAATAATATTTTTGTGTCTCAAACAATAATAATCATTATATTAGATATTTGTGTCAATTCTTGTGCTCATAATTTTCTCGTCGGAAAAAATAAATAATATTTTTTTCATTAATTCATAAGTTTTTTCATTATTATTATTATTATCGAAGAAAATATTTTTATTCTGGTTTTTCTCGTCTCTCGTGTTTTAAACATTAATTTTATTGGCGTTTAATTTCATACATTGTTTTTAATATAAAAAACTCTTGGCTTTTCTCCCGTATTATTTCAAATGTCGACAATTATGCTAAACCAGACCATAGAAGTGGATCCGGACATGAACTTAGCGGCGCTCAGTTTGCTGGCCATGTCGTCCAACAGCCGGAGCCGCTCCTCCTATCGGCGCTTCTGCTCGTCGCTGACCTCTCAGTCCTGCGAGAGTCCCACCGAAAGCAGCAGTAATAACAGTGTGTTCACCGACGAGGCGCCCGTCGACCTGAGCCGACCCCGACCTGACGATCAGCCATCGGTGGGCGGGTCCTTGTCGTCGGCGGGTATATCGCCGCCGATTATGCGCTACACGACTCCCAGTCCCACGACATACATAGGCTCGGCGTCGCCGCCCTCGTCGTCGTCGGTGGGCAACCGATTGGCCGCCAGTCCGTCACTTATGAGCGAATCTCAGTTCAAGATCGCCCGCATACTGACCGACTTGAACCGCATCAAACAGGACCCGGTGCCCAACATTAACGACATGCCCGTACCCGTGCCCGTCACCGCCACCTTCGTGGCCAACGGCGCCCCAACCGTCGCACAATTGCAGCTCAATCTGGGCTTCAGATACGCGCCCATCGCTGGAGACAATAGCGGTCTTAATATTAATAATAGTAATAATAATACAAATACTTCCACTAATAATACCAATACTAATAATAAGACAATTCAAGGACGGGTTCGCAAGAGGAGAGCGCCGGCAGCTAAGGGCGGCCAACACGAGCACCAATTACACCGTCAGCAACAGCTTCAACAACAACAGCAGGCAATTGTCAACAACAGCGGAGGCTATGGCGCGGTCCACGCCTATCACGTGGTGACCGCCGACGACGAGGTGCTGCTGAAGAAGATGCACCGGTGCTCATACAGCGGCTGCGATAAGGTCTACGGCAAGAGTTCACATCTGAAGGCACACCTCAGGACACACACAGGTATGGGACGAGTCATCCATTGCTTTTATACCATATATCATATGTATGTTTGGCTGAAGAAGTAGTAGACATATACTGTGCGTAACATCTCATATATTACATGCCATACCTGAGCGCACAAACAATTAAGTCTCTCTCTCTCTCTCTCTCTCTCTCTCTCTCTCTCTCTCTCTAATAATTTCCCTCATTATAAACGAGTTTTCTCTGCAAAATATAATTTTATTTTTTGTTATTTCGCTTTCGGAAAGATTTTCTCCTTAGAAAACAATAAAACAAAAAATAAGAAATATTAATAGCTTTTCGCATATTATTTACATTAAATACAAGTGAGTCTTATATAACAGGAGAGTGTATTTAAGAGTGTATTTAACTGTGAGAGTAAAAATGTTATGCAATGTTTTGTGTTGTTTTATATATACTTTTTTTTATTGTTTAATATTTTTTCGGTGTAGTATTGGCGCAGATGTTGTGAATATCGTATCACGAATTCACGTATAAAATAGTTCCACAAACTCTATGATAATTAGACATTAAAATTGTCTTTTACTATAATAATACACTCTCTGTGTTGTGGCCGAAGAGAACCCTCTGCTTTAATATCGCATTTAAAAGTATAATAAATTTAAACCTCAAGAATATAATCATATGAAACCCTTATGTGAGTGCAATGTGTGCATCCCTTTCCTACCCAAAGACATTATGGGGGGGGGGGCACAGATCTCTCTCTCTCTCTCTCTCTAATAATTTCCCTCATTATAAACGAGTTTTCTCTGCAAAATATAATTTTATTTTTTGTTATTTCGCTTTCGGAAAGATTTTCTCCTTAGAAAACAATAAAACAAAAATAAGAAATATTAATAGCTTTTCGCATATTATTTACATTAAATACAAGTGAGTCTTATATAACAGAGAGTGTATTTAAGAGTGTATTTAAGAGTGTATTTAACTGTGAGAGTAAAAATGTTATGCAATGTTTTGTGTTGTTTTATATATACTTTTTTTTATTGTTTAATTTTGTTTCGGTGTAGTATTGGCGCAGATGTTGTGAATATCGTATCACGAATTCACGTATAAAATAGGTCCACAAACTCTATGATAATTAGACATTAAAAGTTGTCTTTTATTATAAGAATACACTCTCTGTGTTGTGGCCGAAGAGAACCTCTGCTTTAATATCGCATTTAAAAGTATAATAAATTTAAACCTCAAGAATATAATCATATGAAACCCTTATGTGAGTGCAATGTGTGCATCCCTTTCCTACCCAAAGACATTATGGGGGACACAGAGTGTGTGTGTTTGAGGGGTGAGGGGGAGGGCAATGGTATGGGGAAGAAGGGGTAGAGAAGTGGGAACAGTTCAGCCATCAAGTAGTAGTCACAACCACCCGTTGGCGTGAAAATTAAAGCATAAAAGTCTTAACACAGCAGAGAGAGAAAAAATTCCGGTTCATAAAACTGTATATAACATACAATTACATAACAACTCAACACACAAGCGGTCCCATAGAGTCCTCTCGTATACATTAAATTGTATATTAAACCGAAAATAACATCATTTTGTGTGTGATTTTTGTGATGAAAATGTGATTTCAATCGTCGATAATAAAAAACTTTCCACAGTTTTTGTATTTGAAAAACAAGAAAATATCACAAAAATTGTTACACAATCACAAGCTTTTGGATGTAAAGTTGCCCGAAGGCATAGGGGGAGGGGTTGGGGGGACTGTCGCGAAAGTTTCTAACTTGATTATTGCATACAGTATACACATACACACCCCCTGTGCGATAATCGCCCGATTTTTGCTGGTCACACATAATACACAAGTTAATTTATTAGGACTATCAGTGCATTACATTTCCTGTATTAATAACACTGTATATGAAATAAAAATAAATTATATATATATTTATAAAACCAGAATCTGAACCGAAACAGAGAGTAGAGTGTGGGATAGGCGTAACGATATATTGTATATCGTTTTGTCGTTTACAGATTACGGTAAATTGTCTTTTATCTATAATGATTTATATATAAATATTGAATAAAAGTGTGAGTTTTTTAATGTAAATAATTAGCCGTTCAATACAGGGAAAGAGTGCGGAAAAGGCATTGAAGTCTAGTATAGATATAATACAGGAAAAAATTACTTTTAATTACATATTTATAAATAGACTTTTGAATGGAGGGTAACTCTCTATAAAGAGGTACACTATTAGCGACTAATGATTTTCAATTGATTCAAATTAGTGTACTGTTGGTATGGACTGGACTTAACATTGATTTAATTTTAATGCAAATTAGTTTACGTTTGCTTTTTTAATATCCTAATTGCTGATCACGTGTTAATCAAACGTAAAACATTTTTATTTAATATTTTCTAATCGGCATATTTATTAATAATGTATAGTCAGCTCTCTCTCTCTCTCTCTCTCTCTCTCTCTCTCCACTGATCAGATGAAGGATTTATTTCGATAACAACAACACAATATATTACTGTATATATAATTTATAATAAGTTATTATTATTAATAACATTTCCATTCACTCATTCATAAGTCTAGTGATCCATAAGTGTTATATAAATATAAATTAAACTCCACTCCAATCACTCCAACCAGAAAACTGATGGTCGGTTTAGTCCCCAACTGTATTGTTGTTACGATTGTTTCGTTTATTACATATTAAATACGGAAAAAGTAATTTATTTTATTTTCTGTCTCTCCCAACACAAAAAGCATCTCATTATAACTGTTTGGCTACTCTCTGATTGCGGTGTTTTAATGGCTATAAATACACACATCTCTCGCTAATAATATACTCTTATATTCCTTACACAACAAAAAAGTGTAATAAACCTCTTCTGTTATAACTATTATATATTTAAATACTTTTCTTTTAATATTACATATAAACCACAAAAAACGGATTAAACATTATATAACGATATAAGAAAATACATACAATATGTGTGAATATATTTCATTGTTATACACCATCAGTCAAACCACGGCCTACTTTAAGGTCATATTATATAATCTTAAAAACTTGGCCATAATTTCAGTACACTATACACAGTATGTATTGTTATTAGAGACCAACACACATATAATGAACATATATTGTTTGTTTTAACGATTTTTATGTCCATTTATATATAGATTTTTTTTTCCCTCTGACAACCATTTCTCATCTTATTTGCGATTTTTGTCTAAAATATATTCCCAATTATTTTTGGCTTATATTTTGTCTGTTTTTTCCGAGAATCAAATGTTTGTTTATTTGCCCGAAATATAAGCGTTTAAACTAAACATTAAGTTAAGTTTGTTATATAATATTACATTTATAAACTAATCATGATTTCCCGATATATACCCTCCCCATTCTCAAAACCATCAAACATAGAAAAATAATACTTAAATTTCATATTATAATACATTATATGATTGTCTTATAATCTTCTGGTGTATTGAATGACATAACCATCACATTTGTATGACTGCTATCCTCTTTACTACTGACAGCAATAGATTTGTTGTTTATGTCTATATTTTTTATATTCATTTAGATATCCACTTATATAACGTGTGGTTTTATTTATAGATGTTTTTTTCTGTTGCATTCATTTGTTTTTTAAACACAGATCTCAATATTTTTTCTAATATTTAACGTATGTATGCACTCGTATCACGAATTAGTCTCTCTCTCTCTCTCTCTCTCTCTCTAACATTTACAGAAATTGAGGCAAAAACGACCCAATGATTGAATTTATAATCACAACACATCCCGTATAAAAATGTATGATACTTAAAATGCTAAACAACATCTAAATCACAGACTCGCACAACACCCCCGGCCCTCAACAACAAACAGCGACTGTTTGTTTAATAGATATTTTCGTATCACTTAATAGTCGGTCAGTGGTATAGATAGCAACAAAAAACAAATTATACAATTTGATACTTAAAATACAAACAAAAAATGCAATTCCTATTAAAATTTAAACAGTTTTAATGCTAAGTGTTTGAAGAATATTAAATTATATTATGTTTTTTTATTTGAAAAACACTAAAAATAGTCCACAAGAAAGAGGAAAATATATACTGACAAAAAAATTACACCTAAAATGTAAATAAATATTTCTCTTTTCGTAAACATTTTCTTGTGATCCCATTTATACATGTATTTTGGGATAAAAAGTTTTCCCAATCAATAGTATATAAACTCTTATATCGTGCGTACAATTCAATCACTTTAAGCATATTATATGTTTATAAAAATTAGTTATTACCGTATTACCTGGGATTTTATTGCATGCAATATAAAGTCAATATCAGTAAAATGGTGTTTTTCAGAATCATATGCAATATTACCTAGATAATATTGCACCCCTTGGCTAAAATTGAGATAATATTGCATGCAATGTTATCTCAAATTCACTGCACATTGTAAATAATTTACAGTATTTACTAATTTACAGCATTTTAATAATAGTTTAATTAAGAATTAATTAATAAATATTTAATGTAGAAAAATATTCCACAAAATCTATTATTTTTCGCGTTTAGATACATCGTCGGTCAGACCCGACGGTTCAGCCTACAAGGGTTCAGATAGACTATCATTATTAGATACCATTGATTTAATAGTCAAATATGTTTCTGAATTTTATTTCACTCCTAATTCATATTAAATTCAATTCTCTGTCACTCATGTCTTAACTCATAACTATGTCTATCATTTCATTTGTGCTTACATTTGTTGAATTCTAGATTCTCAGACATTTTATTGTCTTTAAATAGTGTTTGACAGGAAATTGTTACAATTTTTTTGACCATACATTTACACTTTAAAACTTTACTATTTAGTTAAAAGTCTACACATTTTATATGCAAAACTAAATTTGTTTAAATACTTGAATATTTTTGGCAATTTTTGATAAAATTTAAAATTGGGCTAAAATCAGGTGCAATATAATCTAGATAATATTGCACCCCTTTACTGATATTGACATTATATTGCATGCAATAAAATCACAGGTAATACGGTAATTATTTTTAATTTAATTTAACAGAATTCACATATTTATTACAAAAACAAAACACTTGATTAAAGATATTTTCATAAAGAGATGTGTATTTAAAGTTACAAAAAAAACAGTGTATTTAAAGTTAATTACAATTAATAATTATGAAAAGCAATGAAATATGAAAAAAATAAATGTAATATTTATGAGAAAAAACTGAATCCATTGTTATTATCGTCGTTGTCGTCGCCGTCAGTGGGTTTGCCGCCAAAGAACCCGAAACTATTGGTCGACTTCTGGTCGTCGTCGCCGTCGTCGGGACTTTTGGCACCAAATTGTGCGCCAAACAGAGCGCTCCCATCGGTCGGACTCAACGCCCGTGAGGTCGAGGCCGCAGATTGCAGATCAAACAGAGAGCCGCCGCCACCGCCCGGAGGACTTCCAACTCCAGAACCAAAAGCCACTTCGCGGCCACCAAACAGAGAGAGTCCGCCGCCCGGAGGGCTAGCGATCGATGATTGGAGACCAAACATACTGTCCATCGGTTTCGGCGAACGACTGGCCACCGATCGCGTGTCAAATACAGTACTGACGAATAGACTGTCAGCAGTCTTGCCGTCGGCGGACAACGAATGCAAACCAAATATAGCTCTCGTGCTGTCGGGTGACGCCTGAGAGTCAATAGTCAACGATTGGATACCAAATACGGCGCTCTGATTGTCGATTGGCTTTTGCGAGTCAATCGCCAACGATTGGACACCGAATAAAGCTCTTTGGCTATCGATTGCGGCCATTGATTGCACTGTTGCCGCGCCGTCCGGTCTTCGGGCCGACACACTGTCCCCGCCCTGAAAGTGGTGGCCAACGATCTGTTGCTCATCACTCGACACCGACTGTTGGGGCGAAACCAAACCCTCCATTACCATGAGTTGGCGTACAATCCATTCGTCCATTTGCATCGATTTCACTTTAATTGTGGCCATCTCTACGATCGCGGCGATCGGATCCGCGCAACGACGCCACTGGTCTTCAGTCAAACCCTGCGGACAATCACAGGACAACACCGAAAACAGTGACACAAACTGTACAAAAACACTGTGACATACCTTCGGCTTAGAGGCGGCCGCGCGGGTCTCCAGCGACTGGATCTCCGCTCTGAGCGCTCGCATCTGTCGGCGCCGGGAGTCCAGCGCTATGTCGTCCTCTCGTTCACCGGTTCCGCTGCCGTCGACATCCAAATACTGACCGATCGCTTCGTACGCCTCTTTCCTCTCGTTATACTGACGGCTGTATTGGTCCAGAAGTGACCGGAACTGACGCTTCTGGGCGTCCACTTCGGCCTCCATTCGGCGCACCTCTCGCTCCAACTCATCGACCATAGCGTCAGACGACTCGATCGCACGCATGAGTGTCACCACGTGTTGGCTCAAGCGTTTGATCTCATCGATGGTCTGGTCTGTGGGGCCGAAGACATACAAAATGTGTTATACATAGACATAGAGACCAATTGGCGGTGACTTTCATGTGACCACCGGTTCGGTCGGAACTAACCTTTTCTCCGGCCATTGTCTTCGTGTCGGCGTTCGAGCCGTCCGTACGACTGGACCTCTTCGGCGAAATCGGTGTCCAATTGTCGACACTTCTGCTCATCGATACGGATCTGTTTGGACAGCGACTCGATCTCGAGGGACACCCGTTGGACATCACCGCTGATGTGATCCACACTCGGCTGCGGACAACCGGCGGACCCACTGTTGGCCTTCGACTGCGACCCGAAGCCGAAGAATCTCTTCATGTCTTTGGTGTCAATCGATGTCAACAAATGAAGTGTTGTTTTTGTTGTGACGAAACACACGATTCGATGACTCGGTATTCAATGTGACGCTCCGTTCGATTGGTTGACAGCAAATGTCGTGTGATTTTCAGTGGCGAACGTAAACCCGATTCACATCTAAACAAACGTTCGAATTATTGCGCCACAAATGACTGCGCAATCGCTGTGACAGTGAGTGAGTCACTGGGTTTTGGCACTCTATGCGCGCACACACTATGTGTCGGCCATCGCTTGTAGTCATAGCTGTACTCAAATAATAACTGAATACCGGTTACGACGCCATATACTAACTCAAAGGGGGGAGGGGTTGGCATAACACACACTACAATCTTTAAGTGATTGCATTGAATGATGCCATAGTGTATGGCAGCCACACGTATGGCACACAACAAATGGTAGCCACAGCTATGTTTTGCTGTGAGTGTGAAAAACACCCAAACATTGGGTTTTGAATAACAAAAACATTTGTTTGATTCAAACGATTGTCACAATCGGTATACGAGTCACACATTGACCGCACAGTTGTGGCCACACATTATCACATCCAACGCATCCAACGCTCTCATTGGCACAGCGACCACAACAAGACTACCATCTCATCTGATCCAGTAATCACCGACTGGTCACTCACACCACTCACACACACCCCGACTGTCGGCCACCAATGTCTGACTCACAACCGACACGACCGCCGCGTCTGACCCGAGCGTCCAGTAAGGAGTCGTCGGTAAGTGTCGGCCGCGTGTAGTGGTCATCGATGGACACCAACCACACCACTAATCTCTCTCTCTCT
>CAJPIZ010002276.1:0-14048 GCA_905368565.1 Medioppia subpectinata
TAATATTTATATTACAAAATAATCTCAATATATAGTAACTTTGTATAACAAAGAGCTTTGTTTTATAAGCATGTGTTTTACTAACAAAAATATGGGTTAAAGTTCAGGTATCATTTTTGAGCATTACTTTCTTTTTTACCTAGATATTAATAATAAAATTGTTGCAAAACTTGTGTTTTGCAAACCCAAAAAGCACAGGTACTTCTCAACAGACATTTTTCGTATAATTGTGTAAATCATTTCTGGAGTCGATGGTATTTCAAAGTACATGCAAAAATTATTACCATACCCATTGACATTAGATAACGTGTTATCGACCATATAATTATCGTGAGCGCTATTCATCCGGAATATTCCATCGATTTTTTCCAGTAGTTTTAGTCATTTTATTATAACTCAATGTTTTAATCTGTAAACTCATGTTTTAAGTTTGTAATAATAGTTGTAATCTTATCTCAAGGATTGACTCTTACTCGGAGTCAATCCCAAACGCTGTATATAAGAGACAGGCTGTGCTCTAAACGCCAGTAGTTCTCCCCCAAACCTCGTTGTAATAACATTAAAGAATTTCTCAATAAAGTAGTTTTTGCTAAAGGCATCGAAACCATGTGTAGTTTCGCTGCCACCCACCTCTTGGGCCGGTGAGACCGCCGGTCAGAGAGCGACTTCTTCTCTTGGATCACCTATTGTGATCAGAGAGACAATCTCTTGGATCGCCTCGTTAGGATCAGGGAGTTATCTCTTGGTTTGCAAGTAGCAAACAGAGAGACAATCACGAGAACTCAATAGTAAGTAACCGCCGTTTGCGATCAGCGCTCAAAATCGCCACCCAATACACCACTCGCGGGCATCACAACATTGAGCTACACCACCAGTAAGAAGCCCCCGCGATATAATAGTGTTGTACGCACTTAACATAGCAGCCACACCGGCGCTCGCATTCCTTTGCAACACTAGTATTGTATTTATTTATAAAATAAATGCTACAATTATTACTATCGGTAATCAATCGGTACTAACATACAAAATGTAATCGGGTGATTTTGAGTATTGATCAACATACGTTTTAATTATACACACATATCTACAAGTATGAAAAGTTTGATCACGATGAAAACAGTGTTTATTACCATTCATAATCAAATGTTGATGCACAATTTTTGACTTACAAAACCTAATATTTATTAAGTTACTGTAATTCAAATTAATAAACATTAAACCTTTGTTATGATAGTCATATAATCGCTCCGACTGGCCACCAATGATGTCTCAATTATTGTGAAACATATCAGGTGTGTTTAATAATCTTATTTCCGAATAAAATTGACGGTATACTGAATTAAGTAGATAGTTCTGCCCGTACCGACCAGTATAGTTATTTATTCACTGACCAAATATAATTAGACAATAATTTTCCTTATTAATTATATGTATGTACTTGGTCACATCTGAGCATAATGTTATATCACCTAAGCTGTTGAGTTTTATACGCTCCATTCGTTTGTTAACCCAGAGCTTGCGTAGAAAAATGGTTACAAATAAATGAAAGTTAATTTATAAATTTACTTAATTTAAAAATAAATGAAACACAATTTCTAAGAAATATTTCACTTTTACTTTATAAATTGTTTGAAACTTTATTTTGTGGTAATTGTATGTGATGATTATAATTGAGTACATCTAATTAGACCTCAGGGCATTTTTTTTACCCTGGCCCTAGGGCCAGGGCCATTACTGAATTTTACAATGGCCCTGGCCCAGGGGCATTTATGTTTTTGAAAATATCCCAGGACATTTTTTGGTGTCGTAGTTATTGTATTTAATATTTAATGAATACGCTTAAAAATTTACTCAAATAAATATATAATTATAAAATTTAATTTTAATATTGCATTTAATTAAAATTAAACGTAATGCTATATTAATATTGTCAATTAAATAAATATTATAATTTTTATACAGATGTTATGCGTAAAACATAAAATAATAATATAATTAATTTGCGTATCTATTAATACAGATAAATCATAACACGAATCATAACTTAAATAACAAAAAAGTATAAGTTTTTAATCAAAATAGAACATTTTAAACATTATTTAAAAATACTAGATTAATTAGTTATATAATAATTTGTAAAATTAAAATAAGGTTATATGTTATAAATTAAAATATAAAAGATTATATTTAATAAATATTAAATTAAGTTTAGCATAATTATTATAGTTAAATTTTACACATGGGTTGATACACAGATTAAGTATCAAGCAAAATAGCAAATATATAATGAATAACTTGTAAATTAATTTCAACAAATAAATATTATTATTTATTAAATAAGACTATGTGTAGAATAATTGGCAAGGCAATTGTAAAATCCAAAAATGCCATGGTATCAGGACCATTTTTATAGATTTACTTGCCCTGGGGCCAGGGCCATTGTAAAATTCAGTAATGGCCCTGGCCCTAGGGCCAGGGTAAAAAATGCCCTGAGGTCTATTTAGATGTACTCATTATAATTGTCCAAATTAAAATTTTAATTAACTGATAAACTGTATGCTACCCAGCAAATTTCATCATAATAACCATTGGAAATTGTTCAAAACATTTATTTATAATTTGTTAAATTAATTTATGGAAAATTATAATGTAAATATTATCAAATAAAACAGCCCTCCTCTGGGAACCAAATAATTTATATTTGTAAAATGATTAATGTAGAATAAAATGATATAGACTTAATTACAGTTTTATAATGTGAGAAAATAAATGCATTTTAAATCGAATTTTAAGTAAAGTGTACTAAAAAACTATCAAATTAAATTTAAAACAATAAATAAATTAAAACCTGAAAAGCCAATTAAATAATTATTAAATAATGAACAGGCAATTAAGACAACAGCAAATTAAATATAAAAGAGATATATTATTATTTTATATAACAAAATTTTAACAATATTAAAATGAATTAATGAAAAATTAGTTATATTTATAACTGTTTTGATTCAGTTATAACTTGCGCTCAGAAATCAGGCAACCGGTCGGTACTTGTTATGCACAACAATATGATCACTACCAGTGATAAACTGGACATTTGGTCATCTAAATTTTGGCATGTATTTGAGCAAGCTGATGATGGTTGGTATATTATGAAACACGATCAAAGCGGCCAACACCAGCACCATGTTAAATTGGCTGTCACCTGATCAGGGATATTATTATTTATATAATATTCACTGCCGTATGTAAAGTTTCACTTTATATTTGAGCCAATTTGAATTATAATGATAATATATAATTTTTAAAGCAATAATGTAACAAATTAATATAGATGATGGTAAATTTCCAAACTGTGAAAATCCAGAAAATTTAAATTTTATTGGTTGCCTTGAGCCTGGTAATCATCGGAGCAAATTTAATTGGCAATTAATTATTATCTATAAGGAGGTATCACGCTATTACAATGTGGACGTGATCATGAGCAATTTCAAATACCGTCAGCCGTTGGACCAGGCGTAGCGTTGCCAAATGATATTTTGAAAATCCTGTATAAATGTGAAAAATTTGCTGAAAATTCCTGTATTTTCCTGGATCACAAATTTTTCTCTTACATATCTTTTAATGAAATTTATGTTTAATTAGGTTGTTTTCAACGGACTCATTATTAATACAGGATTTTGTTTATTAAGACATTATATCAGTTAAAATTTCACATTAAACTAAATTCAATCATTAAAAACAAATATTAAACGTTGTTTAGAAACGAATTTCAGCAATATGCCGAGACAATGTATTAAGAGTTAATCAAAACTACTAAATTTACACCTCATTTAGAAATATTTATTCTTGTATTTTTCAATGCACAGGAATTACCCCTTCCTGTATTCTGCAAGAATTACTTAATTCCTGTATAATACAGGAAGTTCCTGTATGTTTGGCAACGCTAACCAGGCGCTCAAACAACACAAACGAATCGACGTTTACAATCATCAACGCTAATCAATTGCGGTCCGGCCACACTGTCCGAGAAAGTGACCGTGGACAAATCACGTACGCAAACCTACACCGTTAATATGGAAAATTTACTTACCAAGACGAGTAAATGGTGCAACACGCTTGGCGTATCTGCCGAGATGGGTTTTGACTTTTTTGGTATGGCCTCAGCTAAATTATCCACATCCATCGAGACCAGTATGGAAACTAATGAAGAACAACGCAACACCCAGGGTTAATCGGTGTCCATGAGCAAAGAGTTTAAGGTATCCATCGAGAAACAGATGAACGTACCCGCGGATCAGTGTATTAAAGTTACTTCATACGTGAATTGAGTGGAAGGCCTGACTCTACCCTATACGGCCACTGTTTAAGTGGCCATCACTCGGAAATCTGGTACCCCGATTGATGCTAATCAGGCGCGGAAATTGAGCATGATGTATTTTGGAAATGAGGGCTGGGAAGGTGTAAAAGGGATTAAGTTTGATAAAGGGGCGGCGAGCGAGCGGCTCAATGGTTGGTACGCTTGGTTTAGACTCGTATATATCGGTGCGAAAAGTGGGCAATACTTGTCACTGCGACGGAGAATCAACCATGGCTAAATTTATGAATGCACTTAAATAGTAATTTAAAACGTAAATTTTTATTATAGTAGCACAGTACATAATAGCAATTGATCATACAGTTTTATGCATAAAATAATTGTGTGCTTAATATATATTTATAGTAATTTAAATTAAAATCAATTTATTGAATAATTATAATGTAAACTGAAACATTTATTTTTTGTATTTAACTAAACTAAATTAACAAATTGTACTATGGAATATTATAATAAATTAGTCAAATTACAATTTTTATATCGGATTTGACATTAAAATTATAACATAATAATAATTTGTTTCATGTTAATCAATTAGATTCGCTTCTTCGGGAGCCATTTGTTTATTTACTAATTACCTCAATGTATATTTAAATAAACATTTTGCTTAAATTACAGTTTCAAATGAACAAATATTATTTACATCTTTTGAGTCTACGCGTAGTGTCAATGATTTGCCCTTCATTTCAATGGTGGCGGCCGTGCGCTCACCGCTCAGCACATCCATCAACGGGTCTGACAATACAATTGTAACATTTCAATAATTATTTTCATGTGACGTCAAAAATGTTCGGGCTGTGAAACGATGCCATTTGGTTAGTTACTAATTATCTCAATTAATTTTTAAATATACATTTTGATTAAATTAGAGTTTTACACAAACAAATATAATTCATATTTTTTCAACCGATTTATGTTTCTCAACAAAATAAGTGGTGAATCCGAGCGCCGGTACCTTTGCGTTGAACACCAACTCATGTGTGCCTTCACTGCCCTTACGTTCGGGCAATAGTCTGAGCGCTTCGGACACTTGAACAGCAATTTAGCCGACACTTGAGCGCCGGTCGAGTCAAACACACGATACACGCCATCAATGACCGGCACTCGTAAGTACTGAGTGACGGGTCGGGTGATCGGGTTCTAGGCATTGATGACCACCCGATAAGCGGGGTCTCAATTCGTCTAAAATTTAATTTGTTATAAATATTTTAGTAAATTCTTATCATGCTCATTAAATTGAATTTGAAGATTATCAGCGATATTTCTTAATTTTATGAGCATTATTTTAAAATTAGTATTTTTTTTATTTATGTATCGCAATTAGACTGACCAGATGTCCAGAAATGGCCTGGATTGTCCCGGAATAAAGGTCCCTGTCCAGTGTCCAGGGCGGGGGTAAACCCTGACATTATAGTGTCCAGGAATGATAAAATTAAATTTTTTACTATAAATGTTTTCTAAACTCTATACAGTAAGCTAATAAATCTATGTAAAAATTTTGTTAACTTACAGAATATTAATACTGTATTAAGTTTTAGATATAATAGATCTCAAACTTTCTGTTTGTATATTAATTTAGAAACTAAAATTGATTGTTAAAAATAAATTTAATTTTATAAAATTTCATGTTGAACTAGTTAGAACCAATTTAGTTACAATTATCATCATAAAGAAATATAAAATGTTAAAGTTATTTAAGATAAGTGATTTTACAGTTATTAGAATACGGATCACATAATGTAGATTAACACAAATGTGCAATGTTATTTAAATGATTTATTTTACAATAATGAAGATATATTACATCTTAATTTAACTTAATTTAAATAAAAAGTCAATCAATTTTTTGTCAAATATTGAGATCGTTGTCAACAACCGATTCGTTGTTAAAAATATGTGCTTTGATTTGATTTATGGTAAGAGATTTAAATTTGTTATTATTAGAGTGAATAGCATTGAAAACGCTTGAAAGTAGTGGACATCACTTGCGTTTCCTGAGCCCAACCAAACCCATGGCTCAATTGGTGGTCGATTTGGTGGCCAATGGTATAGACAAGTAGTTAGAAAATAAATTTTTGTCAATACATATTATTACTTTCGCTATTATAACTATCACTATTAGTAATCGTTAGTACAGTATTATTTATAATGTATTATTAATAATGTAATCAATTATTTAAATCAATCTTTAATTATTAAGTTTACATTTATACTTATTAAATCTTAAAATTTAAAACCGTAGGGTGAACTTATTCCAAGAGACTAACAAGTAGTTTTTGCATTATTACTGAAATATTGATTTCAAAATTGTTTCCAGTATGAAATATAATAAATTGATCATTTAAATATATTTTACTACAATTGGATATATTAATTTGTAAAAAGTTTATCTACCAAACACTTAAACATAATCACATGGAGATCGACACAAATGTTCATTGCTATGTAACTCACTTACTTTTCAATAATGAAAATATTACACTATTATCTATAGTTTAAATCTATTATAACTAATTTTAATAATGCCTTAATTTAAATTCTTAAAAACATAGCCTTCACATACCGTTAAATAACGTAACAATAGTTTGTGCTTAATAAATGGGCGCAAAATTTATTAAATTAAATTTTTAGTACATTTGATATGAGAGACCTGTATAAATCACCCATATGGTATATTCACATATCAATATTAATAATAATAATTATTAGATAATAAGCAACAAAATGATTTGATAAGAAATATAATACCAAACTCTTCAAAATTTATTACCGTATTACCGGGCATATATGTGCATGTGAATTTAATAGATTTTGCATGTTACCAAAACTAGCGCACCTATACCCATATATAAGTGCACCCTTGTGTAAAAATCACATATTAATCCGTAAATATTTATTAGTCAAAATTATTAATAAACCTTTAATTAATGCGTAGTAAATTAAATTAATGTGATTTCGATCTATTTATTTGTTTTGTCACACTTTGATCACTGATTCCTTCATATATATCCAATTCACAAATTGATTCACTGATGGGTTCACATTGGAAAATGAAGCCATTATGAGATTATATCAGTCATAAAAACTCATAACCGGCTTAATTTTTTTTTAAAATTCAACTTTACTTATTTTGTGTTAGTCACTTTATAATGGTTGATTCAATAGTTAAATTCAATGCAAAGTTATGATTAAACCTAATAAAACCATTAAGGCGGTTATGACTTTTCATTAATGATATGAGATGTTATACATATACGGATATAGGTGCATTTCTTGTGTACAAACTCACATATAAGTGCATGCATCTATATGCGGGTTATTACGGTACTTAATCAATTTGTGACAAAGAAACCTCTAATTAATGAACATATTATATTAAACCAAAGAAATTGTAATTATTTTGCAACTTTGCACTTTCCTTATAAATAACACAATTTTACAAAAATTCATTAATTTATATCATAACATTTTTAATTATATTAATTATATTTTTATGCAAATTATATAAATACGATTCAGACTAGAAGTTGATTAATTGTAATAATGTTTATCATAATATCAACATGTTTATTTTTGACACAGTTATATTCAATGTTGTGCTCCACCGCTACACCCGTACCACTAATTGATCGCAACACTAATCTTGAACTACCGATATATACGCACACGTATTACGCGCTCAAAAATCAGGCCACCGGTCGGTACTTGTTATGGCATAAAATGTACGGTGTTATCACTACCAGCGATAAACTGGACGTTTGGTCAGTACGGTTTTGGAACGTGTTTGAATCTGCTAATGATGGCTGGTATTACATGAGACATAATGGTAAAACGAGTTATCACCGGGTTAAACTGGCAAAATCACCCGACCAGGGATATTATTTTATCTATAATGTAGATTGCAGTAAGTATTATGATAGCAATACTGTAAATACTACAATCTTTTTCTCACACACACATAATCTATAATAGCATGCATTTGGTATCTAATAACATATTTGATCTCCATGTTTTATAGACAATGGTCAATATCCAAACGGTGAACACCCAACTGGACAAACAATGGGTTGTCTCAATCCGGGCAACAATCGTAGTTATAGACGAGAGTTTAATTGGGAATTAATAGTGATTTATAGCGAAATCGCGCGCTATTACAACGTAGACGTCACCATGGGCAATTTCAAATACAGTACACCATTGGCACAGGCACTGGAGCAACACAAACAGCTGGACGTTCTACAAACGTCAACCATTACCAATTGCGGTCCCGCCACCATATCCGAGAAAGTAACCGTGGACAAATCACTTACACAAACCTACACGGTTAATATGGAAAATTCACTAACAAGGGCAAGTCAATGGTGCAACACGTTTGGCGTATCTGCCGAGGTAGGATTTGACTTTTTTGGTATGGCCTCAGCCAAGGTGTCCACATCTATCGAGACCAGTATGGAAACGAGTATAGAGCAACGCAACTCTCAGGGTCAATCTGTGTCCATGAGCAACGAGTTTAAGGTATCCATCGAGAAACAGGTGAACGTACCCGAGGATCAATGTATTAAAGTTGTTCAATACGTCAATTGGGTGGAGGGCCTGACCCTACCCTATACGGCCACTGTTCACGTGGCCATCACTCGCAAATCTGGCGCAGCTGTTGATGCTGTTCAGGCTAACAAATTGAGCATGATATTTTTTGGCCGCGACTCGCAGAGTGGCAGTATGGAAATTAAGTTTGATACCAGTGGCGAGTTTAAGTGCACATTTGCGTTGGACACAAGTCTATCAGTGCGTAAAGTTGGTAATAATTGCCAGTGCGAGGGTAATTCAGAAAATTCTACATGGTCACCTGAGTCTGAGTCACGGTTTATAGAAAATAATCATTTTTATTTTATTATGGTAATTATAACTATATTTCTCTTAGTTTTTATTATGAATCATTATATTAAACTTATTTACATGTTATTTGTATCAAAATATAATGTAATAACGTAGTTATAATGTAATTAATGTAGTTATAATAATCTCGTTAATGATAATATTTTCGATATTTTGTTTAAACAAATGTATTTAACCCTCGCCATGTAGACTTGCCTATTTTTAATCATTTGCAACTTTAAAAATTAATTAAAAATAAACGGATGAGTTTATTGCAAAAATATTCCAGGAATGCCTCAATATTAATACCCAGTACTGACTAAAATGTGTCAACTATATACAGTCGATTTCATAACCCCTCGCGCGTGTTATTTCATGTTTACGGGTAAACTAGGTAAAATTTTAAAAATCAAACTCGGTACGATTGTGGGTATCTATGGTAAGCAAAAGTTGGCTATTTTAAATTTTTTGATTAATTTCTCAATTTGTGTTGAATGATGAATAATTGTTGCTCAAAAACTACTGGGTCGATTTTTGCGTTCTATATCTCAAAATGTACACAATGTAAAATGAGTTGATACGTGTATCAGGATTTTTTATATAATTGTTGTAATCTCAAAAATAGAGCGCTAAAGTGTCCAAAATTTCATATTTCACATATTTGCTATTTTTATAAACATGGTCAATTTTAGCAATCAGTATACTAAAATGTTAGGAATCTTGTCTAGAAAAAAAGTGAATTGCAGATTTGCATTATTTTATTGTTAAGTCTACTTTTTCCTAAAAATTAGAACGAAAAGTTAGATTCAGTACTTTTTGCAAAACAATTATTCATCATTCAACAAAAATTTAAAAGTTAATCAAAAAATTTAAAATAGCTAACTTTTGCTTACCATAGATACCCACAATCGTACCGAGTTTGATTTTTAAAATTGTACCTAGTTTACCCGTAAACATTAAATAACACGCGCGAGGGGTTATGTTAACGACTGTATACCTTAGATAACAAGTACCTGTATATTATTACAGGTATAAACAATAATATTTTTACTTATAAGCATAGCATAACTACTATCATAATTTTATACAATAGTTGCCACGCAATGCAAGTAATATTATAGTTAATGGCGTTTATAAATCGCAATAACTTATACAACAATCACAACAATGCCTGGCTATCCGGTCAGCCGTTTCGTAGACCTGAGGCCAGAGGTGGCCGAAGAGTTTCGGTGCTCTATATGTCTGAATCTGTTTGAGGACGCGGTGGACACCAAATGCAAACATACCTATTGTTATCAATGCATTCATCAATGGCTCACTTCGCAGACCACTAAACAGTGTCCGGAATGCAGACAATCGTTGGTCAGCGCTAACAGCAGACCAGCGGCGGCTAAAAAAGGCCACAAAAATCATAACAATACGAACCCAAAGCTGAGCGCACTGTTTATCGGCGGCGATGTTGTCGTTGAGCGGAACCGTCGGGTCAACAATTTCATCAGTATATTGCGTGTGAAGTGCGAGTGGGAGGCGAACGGGTGTACGAATGTGATGGCGTTGGAGGGTTCGGCCGGCCACAGTCGCAACTGTTCGTACCGTATGTGCGACCGGTGCGGACTTCTATACGGTACCTGGCTTACAAAAGGTGTCCACGATTGTTTGATTTCTTTGCTACGCAACCGCTGTCTTACAAAGACAGATAAATTGTATGAAAGAGTTATGGATTTGAGACAATTCAACGACCAATTAGTGGCCATTTCTGACCGAAATGAGAGCCAAATTAAAGTACTTCGCAATGAAAATAAGAAACTTGTGGCCAGTCGTGGCCAGAAAGACAGTGAGTTAACTAAACTTCGGAACAAAAACAAGACAATAGCGGCCACTCGTGACCAGAAACACAACGAGTTAATAAAACTTGGTGGCGAAAACAGTGCACTTCAATCGAGTCTAGATCAGACACAATTCGACCTAGCTGCGATGAAACGATTGTATTGGGCCAAATACGATGAGTCCGGCAAAATGGTTGGTGAACTCCGGCGACGAGTGGACACATTAGAAGCCGAAAACAATTCATTGCGCACTAAATTTCAAGACTTTGAGAGCGAGTTGTCTAATACGGCGCTGACTGAGACCAGGGACGGGCCAGACACAGCGGCCGCACAACTCAATACACTAGAGCCGAGTCGTGAGGAGAGAAACAATGTATTCATGAAACTTGAACAGGAAATGGAAGGCCTGGTGACCACACGTGACCAGAACGAGACCGATTTGTTGCAAATAAAAACAGTATATCGATTGAAATGCAAAGAGTTTGACGAAGTGGTCACTGATCTCCGAAAACGCGGTAATTTATTATTGGCCGAAAGAGACGGTTTGTTGACAAAATTATTTGACGCTAAGACCGAGATATCTCGAATCCGACGCGAAAACGCTAGGCTTACAGAGGGCTGGTATAAGGCATGTATAATGTCCACAAAACCCCGGCAAAGTTTGGCCACTTTTGACAGAGAGATGAACAAATTGGACAAAGAGTGGGCTGTACTCCAGCGGCTAGAGGCTGACCAACGGCGCAAATTTGATGAATTAGTAGTGAAGTCCGATACATACATGGCCTTATTGTGTTTGTCCGTAATCGGCTTAACATGCGCCACCGCCGTAATAATTTACCAAAATACATAATAATTTTTCATATTACGAAATAACATAACAAAAATGTAAATTCTAACGATCCTATAAACCACATTATTCATATAAGAATAGTGGTTAAAAATATACTAAGGATAATATAGAATGTACAGCAACTTTATGGTAACTAATAAATTTTAATCATATAAGCAAATTTAATATTTTAAACATTCAACTGAACAATATTTAAAAAGCAAATGAACACACTCAAAATCATATAATTGACATATTTGGGAAACAATGTGAAAATCCCATGTAATTAATTCCTAACACCTGGACTAAGGGCTACGTTAACGTCGCCAAAACAAGTGGACCGACACCTCCCGGTCAGAGTCAACAGAGCGTATTCCGACACTATTTGCTTCACACCCGACCGCGAATTGCAGGCACCCTTACGGGCCAGACCAACATTGAGCATGGTCAGTTTGTCACCCTCGCAGTAGCCGCTGTCCACGCGTGCACTCGAATAGTACAGTTGATTACCTGAATAATAAACAAACCATTAATACTTGCAAAACAATTGTATATTCCCTGCAAATCAAGAAAAATTCCTTTTGGGAAACTTTTTATAAAAAATTCTGGGAAACATTCCCAACAAACTTACCCTTAAAAAATACCAACTGTACGGCCGCGTCGTACGCGGTTAGAGGTGTGAACGGCTGTTCCCCTGCGCCCCGTATAGTGGCGTTTAGTCGCAGATCCGACCGCAGGTCCAGCACTTGATTGCAGACAAAGTAGTTGTCAAAGTCGGCCGACATCGACAGCAACGACAGCACCGACTCTTGCGTACAGTTATAGATGGCGTCTGTGGTCTGATGTAAGGCCACCCGTGTTTGCACGTGTTTGGCGTTGATCTGTTTGTTGTCGCCGAAGAGTTTACGGTTCGCCGACTGGTCCGCCGGCGATGAGTTCTTCGGCGCCGACAACCGGTCTTTGAGCGCAAGGAATGGCGACTTCTTGTCCGGCAATAGTATGTATTCAACGGACGGCTCGTCCGTTGCCGCTGACGGACCTGTTTCTAACTGTTGTCCCGACTGTACGGAGTGGTCGTCCGGTCTGATTGGCGCTGAAGACTGGTTTCGGGCTGAGTTGTCAACTGACCGGTCCAGCGATTCAATGGGTGCCGACTCCTGTTGAGTGTCCGCCGATTCGTTTGATACTTAATTAATAATTATAATTATGAGTTAATTAAATGACTTTTATTATAAGTAATTTATATATGATTATTGATTAACAAGGTCATTTGAATTTATTAAGTTACTACTGACCCACAGGACTGGCATCAGATTCCTGTCCGCAGACACACACCGATAGTATGAGTAAAATATTTAAAACAATTAATTTTACAAACATTTTTGGCAATTATTATTATTTTTGCTGCGATTTATAACAATTAGCTAAAATTCATGACAAACATTATTATCGATAGTGTTTTTGTGTGATTATTAATAAAACTAAATTAGGTGTTAATTAAATGCAAAAAACACAAATTGACATTAATGCAAATGTGTATTTGTGTCAGTATTTTGAGTTTTAGGTTGTTTTTTGTGGACAAATGTGTTTTTATCGGGTGAACACATGTCGGTAATTATTAATAATTTTTGGCGCAATAACGCGTTTATTGAACTATAAAAGCAACTTGTTTATTTGTTATATATTTTGCAATCACATGAGCATTTAAATTAAATATTTCAAATAGTAATTTAGTTAGTAGAACTTAATTTTTAACTTTTGTATTGCCAAACTTAGAAAATAAAACTTAAATGTGGTATTTGTTAGTACTGTATAATGTTGATATTTATTATTATAATTATAATTTATAAAGTTTATAATTAACTAAAATATTAAAATTGATAAAACTGTAATAAATTATTTTTATAAAAGTACTGACTATGTAAATGAGATCGTTGTATCATAATTTGGAGTCCAAAAGATGTGCCTGCTATAACAAATAAAGTATCATAGTAAATTTTGAATTTTTTTAATGCAAAAAATACTTATCTATAGCTTTTACGTGACAATCAATTCATTAGACATCCGTTTTATGAGACAAAAAACATTTGACAATTGAAGACAAAAATAGTAATATTTATAGCATTTTATTTGTCAATACAAG
>CAJPIZ010002277.1:1680-14045 GCA_905368565.1 Medioppia subpectinata
TACAGTATGCTTCACAAACTAGTCGGCGGGCAAACCATATGATTTTGAACACGTACATTGTTACACACAAAGCGCATGTGTGAAAAGCGCTGAAACACAGTGCTGACACATGCGCTTTGTGTGTAACAATGTACGTGTTCAAAATCATATGGTTTGCCCGCCGACTAGTTTGTGAAGCATACTGTATTATACGGCATACGAGCAGTAGTTTTCAAGAGTTTTATTTTTATATCGCATCCAAAATGATGTTTAAAAATAAGTTTTCACCAAAAAAATCAAGAAAATGAAAATAATAAAAATGACAAAAAGTGCCATAAATTTGATGTTTCACTGCAAAGCAAACCGTAATAAAGCTGTGAAACAAACATCGCTTTTTTGTTTGACCCAAAACTGTCCCAAAGATTATTACATTAACTTTTATAACAATTATAACAACTTTTTTACATATAATTGTCGCTAATTTTTCAGAGGAACTCATAAATCAATGAGAGATTAATAAATAAATACATATAAAACACTTTAAAAGCATTAGATAATAGTCACTATGACTACAGATTTGCACTGAATTTAGCGTCGATTTTGGCCACAAATATACACATCTATTGAATGGCAATGAAAATGATTTATAAGATTTTTTTAATGACATATTTTTAGCCATACATTGATTATAATTACTGACACACGGATTGAGACATTAATTAATTGGATTCAAAATACAATTCATAAAAATCATTACGAAATGCCATTGAAATGACAGTCAATTGATTTGATTCAAACAAATGTAACAATTAATACAAATGAATGAATGAAATGAGATGTTTGTTATAGAGATGTGATTAATGAATGCATGTCTTCAATGATAAGCCAAATATGAATGCAATGAATGGTATAATCAATGGTTAAATCACTTACTCGTCAACCAATTGGTCACTCATTTCTCAGACAAACATTTGGCCAAACAATCGGTGCAGAGATTGGATGTAGTGTTTAGTGGAGTGTAAGTGATGTGCAGAATGTATGCTTGGAGTGAGTGTTCATCACTGAAACCATTGCACAGACACTCAAACACTGTATTCCAGTCGTTGTTTGCCTTTCAATGCATTCACTGTTTTTCGTATTTTCTGCAGACATTGTATTCAATACATCACTCAAACACTTATTGCTATTAATTGTCTCATTATTTGCAATTAATTATTAACAAAACATCCCATTTATAAGAAGACAACTAAACACTGCATCCAATCTCTGCACCGATTGTTTGGCCAAATGTTTGTCTGAGAAATGAGTGACCAATTGGTTGACGAGTAAGTGATTTAACCATTGATTATACCATTCATTGCATTCATATTTGGCTTATCATTGAAGACATGCATTCATTAATCACATCTCTATAACAAACATCTCATTTCATTCATTCATTTGTATTAATTGTTACATTTGTTTGAATCAAATCAATTGACTGTCATTTCAATGGCATTTCGTAATGATTTTTATGAATTGTATTTTGAATCCAATTAATTAATGTCTCAATCCGTGTGTCAGTAATTATAATCAATGTATGGCTAAAAATATGTCATTAAAAAAATCTTATAAATCATTTTCATTGCCATTCAATAGATGTGTATATTTGTGGCCAAAATCGACGCTAAATTCAGTGCAAATCTGTAGTCATAGTGACTATTATCTAATGCTTTTAAAGTGTTTTATATGTATTTATTTATTAATCTCTCATTGATTTATGAGTTCCTCTGAAAAATTAGCGACAATTATATGTAAAAAAGTTGTTATAATTGTTATAAAAGTTAATGTAATAATCTTTGGGACAGTTTTGGGTCAAACAAAAAAGCGATGTTTGTTTCACAGCTTTATTACGGTTTGCTTTGCAGTGAAACATCAAATTTATGGCACTTTTTGTCATTTTTATTATTTTCATTTTCTTGATTTTTTTGGTGAAAACTTATTTTTAAACATCATTTTGGATGCGATATAAAAATAAAACTCTTGAAAACTACTGCTCGTATGCCGTATAATACAGTACAGTATACACTGGTATGTGATATGGTTTTGTGGCAAAGTATTGGTGCAGACCTTTAGAGTTATTAAACTTTGGATTTCATGACTTTCTTAAGTAAATATATATTACATATAAATGTAATTCAATAGTAATGTACGGGAAAATGAAATGCCTGTTATAATACCGGTATATACTGTATGTGTTACACAACTTATGGGCTATTATGGCTATTATGGCCATAAATCAGTTGAATAACTCTTATTAAAGCCATTATTAATAAGTTATTCCGTAAAGTATTTATATTAATGAATATTAATAATGAAGAGAATTGTATATTAAGTTAAATAAGAGAAAGAAATTAAAATGATTTTATCTGATAGTCAGGTGTTTCACACGACTCGCACACAACCATTCAATCCATAGCTAACATAATACAGGTTTTAAAGACTCGTATATTCTGTTGCCTTTCAGTCGACCTTTTCTTTTATTGAATTACTTTCACGATATTTGAGATAATATTCAAACAAATAACAGGTATTTCTATCCATTTAATTCTCATTTATATTATAATTTCATTTTTTCCAAAACGACTTCACTTTTTTCTCCTTATTTTTCTCGCAATTGTTATCCAAAATAATTGTGAATTTATTTTCTTATTTGACTTTTTATTTTAATTTTTACTCGATTTTTACTCAATTCAATGAAAAATGTTGTGCCAAAACATTTACTAGTCGTGATTTGAGTGTATTTTAATCCGTTTTTATGTTAATTATATGTAAAACAGATTTCTATCTCAACAAAAATAATTTAAATCCGATATAAGTTTTATTATTATTATAATTCTTTCTCATTATTGTTGGCTTTAAAAATCATGCGATTATTTTGTATTTTGATTTCTTCGCTGAAACTCTTATTTAACTTAAACTCTGTTTTGGCGTCAAATGTGATAACAGTTACACATATTTTTCTATTATAAACTCCAAACGTATGTTTTCTAATGTTTATCAATCAATCATTTCTGAGCAAAAAAGAAAAACTCTCATTAATATTCAGGACTCGAGTTATATATTTTGTAGTGAATGGGAAAATGGTATGAATGGACGGACGGTTAGAGTCTCTCCCGGAATATTGTGTGGGCTCTCAATAACTTGAATTTCAATTTAGGAAACCGTAGTTTTCTTCGGGTGTGTTTAGGCCTACAATGAAAACACACTTGAAATCACTTTTTATGCACTAATACTGTTATACACATTATATAAGTATATAAATCGGTTTCCTTTCGTTGCCAGGAATGTCGGGTTCACTCCCTTTTCCATCGGTTTGTTGTAGTTTTAGTTTTTTAAATTTAATATTTTAATGCATTTCTATTTAAATTGTTATTCAATTGTCATCCGTATAATACATTTGCATTGATATAACAATCGATCGATTAATTAAAAATTTCAATAATTTTCTAATGCAATCGATTATAATTTGCTGTAATTATAATAATTTATAATTTGGTGTAATTTAATTCACATATTCTGGCTCTCAATCGGACGTATTTATGAGAAACAACAAAAACTATATTCCCGTCTTAGCCTTCAATTATTCTGGTATTCAATGAATTGATTTTAACCGAAGGGTCTTTTGTTTACGAATAATGTAATAATTAATTTAAGTCTTAGGGCTCAAGAGTTTACATAATTATATAAACTTTTTGTTTGTTTGTTAATGAAATTGTTAATTAAGTCCCAAAATAATTACAATATTATGAGGATATTTGGTAAACGAAAATGGTTTATACAGTCAAATATTTTTCTGTTAATGGTTTTAAAAACTAAATGCAAAGAAAAATTAACAACTCTTTCAATTAGTGTCACTCACTATTGGCTTTAATATTTAAATAGGTTTAGAGAGAGAGAGAGAGAGAGAGAGAGAGAGAGAGAGAGAGCTATGTAAACCATGTAAACTAATCTCAACGTATTTATTACAAACACTTTGAATTATTGAGTTTAGATTTTTTAGCGAGTTTTGGGCCAAAAATTTCTCGAATTTGTTATCTTTTAAGGGAAATATTATTAATCATTTGAGTGAAAAGTTTTCAGTTCTCGAAAAGTAATTCTGATTAATAGTATTCATAACTCTTATATTTTGCTATGATATGAATTAAATCATTAATTTTGCTTTAGTTTTCATAAAAGTGATCCATTTCTGTAAAACCCTTCTCTTATTATTACACGATTTTATATCTTGAATACTGACACAAAATCTGCTCTTTTTCTTATCAAAACAAAACTAAAGTCAAACACAAATTTACAAATAAAGTAAGAATTTTGACTGTTATTGAAATTTTATACATTTTTATGACTTTAAATAAAGTGCTACTCTTTTTCTCAAGAGTTAAATACACTTTTCGACTGGAAATCATTTTAATGGTCCGAAAATGTTTATTATTGTAATCACGCATTACTTACGTCTCTCTCTCTCTCTCTCTCTCTCTCTCTCTCAACATATTCACTGTTCAGACATTAGGAATCAAAACTAAAACCAGATTTTTAAATATAATTTAAGTTTTGTTATCTTGTTTTAGATTTTATTTTTCGTTTTATTATTTCGTTTCTCTCTTTCGTTCCCGGGTCTCAATCGCATAGACATTACATTACATGACTTCAATGTTGATGCACTCAAAACGTCAGTTCACTGTAACTCTCATTTATTGTATTTCAATTAATCACTTAAAAACTCCTTTTAATTCCCATTTCTATCTCTAAAAAGCACTTATTTATGTAAATCTGAATACAAATACACGTCTTTCGCATTCAAAGTCTTAGTGCAGACAATAGATCATTGATTATGTAAAGTGTAGTGTAAAGAAAGATTGTGTTTCTCTATTGTTTCAAACGACACAGACTTAGCTATTATTTAATTTTCATTATTCACGCAAAATATGTGCAACACTTGAAGACCTGAAGCACTCGTTTACAAGTTCTCACAAATACCTCTCAATACAATTGCCTAAGAATTTCCTTTTGAATGCAAAAACTATTCATTCATTTTCTCCTCTACTGTATTATGGCTTTCAATGAATATTCTTTATACGACTTTATATCTCAATCATTAATTATGTTTGAGTATTGCTGAGCATTAACGACGATGTGATGTGAGTTCGCACTGGAAATTCAAAACTTATTTTTTCAATAGTAAACACCAAATTGTAAAGTGAAGTCAAACGCCCGTAAAGTATGTAATTTAGAAGCGATGCGAGAGAAATGCCATTCAATCGCAAGGGTTGGACAATATTTTCCCAAAAAAATTTCTCTCAGTTTATTCATAGCTCTGTTCAAAAATCATGCGATTAGGCGTTACTATCAAAACAATTGTTCGCTTCTGTAAGCGCTCTCTCTCTCTCTCTCTCTCTCTCTCTCTCTCAGTTTATTCATAGCTCTGTTCAAAAATCATGCGATTAGGCGTTACTATCAAAACAATTGTTCGCTTCTGTAAGCGCTCTCTCTCTCTCTCTCTCTCTCCCTCTCTCTCTCTCTCCCATTCTCTTGGAATTCAAAGGTAAAGTCTAATACATGAATATAATGTATGAGAACTGCTCGGACTCTGTAATAAACTAATGCCGACTCACGAAATTCAAACACATTTGAACGAATGGTGTATATATTTGTATAAATTATTGTATGATTTAATTTTATTAAATGACAATCAATTGTTTTCGGTTCGCAAACAATAGAGAAGCCATTATTCTCTCGCCTCTCAAACAAATTGACTTTCAATCGTATTGTTTATTGAATTACAATACACTGTAAAACAGATTATTTAAACAGCACTCACTTTCTTTCTCATAGCAATTACACAATAAATTACTTTCAATTTTATGAGTTTTATAGCACTTATTATTGCGATAATAATATTCATTTTTACGTATTTTATAACCGTTTTATATAAACAAAACTGACTTCAAAGCCAAGCTTCTTGACAGCAGTTAAAGAGATTGCATTCAATTTATATTTTCCCGAAAAAAGTTCACAGCAATTCAAAATACCCCTCAAATCTCTTATCGATGCCATAAAAGGGGATATTTTTTGGTGCGATAATCTGTTTTATGAACTCAGAGCACAACTAAAAGTTTTTATTATTGAATTTTAAATAATGTTAATTTCAAGTCTATTGTCATAAAATATTTTAGACACGATTGATATTTGATATGAGAATTGAATATCAAATTATATTTGTTATTCAAATTGCATTTGATTTCATCTCGAAAGCAGTGTTGCATACTTTGCCCATAGGTTTGCTATTTTTGACTCCAAGTTATTACACTATATTTTCATATTGTATTAAGTATTAGAAAACAAATATTCTGTATTCCTTTGTTGGCAAACAATTTTTGGCCAAACCTTTGTTAACACACGAAGAAAATAGTTGTTTATAAATGTATTTTAAAAATTATTTTCTGCCTTCATATTACGTAATGATGGAAACACTACATAATAACCCAAAAAGTCCTTGACTTTAACAATATGTTTGCATTTGTTAAGACATTTTTAACCATATATTTTGCTGTTTGTTAGAAAATTGCATTTTAAACTTAAAGTTATGTTGTTTTTATGTTTCATATCATATGACAAAATTTGCTTTTTTAATTTAATACTCAAAACGTTTCGATAATATTATTCCTATTTAACTGATGGTTAGTATTATTATTGTTGTTGTTTTTATTAATTGTCAAAACGTTTTGGTATATTAAAATTGCACATGTGTTTCGCTAGGAATGAGTTAAACAATTTCTGTGTGTTTTATTTTATAATAATAATTAAGGCATTTGTTTATTAAATTTGAAAGTCTCGGCGAATGCACAGACGGCACGACTAATTGCATGAAAAATTCTCGTTGAGTCCAAAGTTTCTTCTTTGTCTTAACTCCTAATTTAAGGCAATTTTTGAAACGATTAATTTGAAAGACAAGTGTTTCTCCTACGAAATGGTCTCATTTGTCTCATACTTTGCTCTCCTTTTTTCAGTACAATTAAATTGTTTTTCTTTTGTTTTTATATACAAAAAATAAGAGCAAAATTCTTATCACAAAAACTTTTTTATATTTAAGTTCCGAAAATCTCTGGTTTTTGACGATTAGATTTGGGAGTCATTAGTCGGACACTCAAAGTCCTCTCTAACAAAAAGTCGTATCCCTCTCTCCAATAGCTATAATAATCATTAGTTGTAAATATATTTATATTTTATTTATACAATTTGCGTCCATTTATTTGCTGACAATAATAGTTAACGTAAAGCGGCTTTTAGTGGGCGTCGACTCAAATAAAATCGGAGATAATTTTTTATCATATTTTCCGCATTTATGATATCTTCATATGAAATGATAAAATTGTTTAAAGTTATGGAAAAATATTTATCTACACATTTAAAAGTCTATAAATAATAACGAAGTAAATGATAAGAGTGTTGTACACAATACATATTGCATATAATGAACAAATTTTATTCCCATTTATATACTTTATAGTTTGCGAGAAGTTTTGAAAACTCTAAACAAATGACTAAACTTTTTAAATGGAAGTTTTTTTCAGTGAATTTTCAGCGAAATATTTTTAGTGTTTATTCAGAACAGACTTTTAAAATGAATTTACAAACATATAAATTGTTGAAAACAATAAGTTTCTCACACACCGAGTGCTGTTGTGCACAATATTTGCATTCTTAATGTATTCCTAATCAGTATAGTATATAATGTATAATATTCATATTGCCTTCTTGTTCACTGCTCTTATCTCTTGTTTGTTTAAGTAATTTTCATTTTTTCTCTTTAAGGTTATGTTTAAGAAGTAAACATAAGGCTGTATTTGTTGTGTAATGTTTCGTAAGAATCGGTATTTTTATTTTTAAATGAAAAAACAATTTTCATAATATTATCAATAGATAACAAAGCATTAATTCAGTCATATTTTTTAAAAGACACGATTTGTTGTGTGTGTCGACTGGTTTTGTGCTGATATTGGTATTTAATATCAAAAAACTAAACTCCACTTACAGTATGTATGCAAGTAATCGTATGATATATTTCTTTCAACACACATACAGTTGTGAAGAATATATTTTTAGTCACAAAAAAATTAAACAAATTATAAGATATTTGTGACCTATTTTGTAGCGATGATTGACATTTGCTATATGATTGTGTGGGAGAGGGAGGAAGGGAGAGATGGATGTATGACTTAGCCGTGTATTTTCATTATATCCATTCAAATGTTGTATATTTATCTTTTTATGACAGATATTCTTTCCAATCAAATCCATATCTCTTTCCTCGCAGTTATTTATATTATAAATTCAAACCATAAGCTTATGAAACATAGAGTAATGTTTTTGTAGAAAGAGTTTATAATTATGTAATACTAAACACTAACTCTTTATTGAGTTGTGAATATTTACAACAAAAATGCATTTTCTGTCAATTTTAAACTCAAAGAAGGAAAATAATATTAAATTATATTTTGTAATCATTTTCTGCTCGAACTTCAATGAATCTCTTTCTTAACGCTAACCCCTTATCACAAATTCATATCGTTATTGAATTTGTTTTTTATATACATTGAAATCTGATATTCACTAAATTTTAAGTAAAAATTTATTCACATCTGAATAAACAGTTTACTTAATGAGGAGAGGGAGAGAGAGAGAGAGAGAGAGAGAGAGAGAGAGAGAGAGAGAGAGAGAGAGAGAGAGGGGNTCCTTTAAATTTGGTGAGAGAGAGAGAGAGAGAGAGAGAGAGAGAGATTGCCATCCATTTAATTAGAAATAAATTTTTTACATGTCTTCACAACAATAATTCGTTTGCTATTTATTTAACGATTTCTATGAAATCTGGTTTTCATATTAATATTTCGCATACAATCGCATGCTTTATATGTCATGAGTCGGATGTGTACTCCTATTCTCATTGTATTTATTTTATAATTCCCTTTTTTGCTTCGATGGTCAACACAATAGAGATTTTCTCCATTATTATTACTGATATTAGAGTCAAAAAACTATATTAAATACCTTTATAGCGAATTATCTCTTCAAACAAATTATTTTATTTCATATAACGTAATGATTATCGTGTCTTCCCTTTTGCAACATCTCTTTCACCAAATTTAAAGGATATAATAATATAAACATTATTCCCATACATAACTATATTGGTTGCCCCCAAACCCCTACTATTTTATTCATCAAAACCAATCCCACTCTTACCGTTAAATTCACGTTTTAATGTTTGCCTTTTATCTAAGACTTGAGATCCATAAAGAATTTTCCCCAACATTTCAAACATTAGCTTAAGTTTTCTTCTTTTTGTTTTGTTTTTCGACCGACAATTTGCTTATCGATAAAGAAATACTGTTTAAACACAAGCAAAAAGTTTAAATACAAAATTTGATACTTTTTGGTTAAGTCAGTCATGTTTTGAATTGACTTTCAAAAGGCTTTCATATTTAATGTGAATTTATTTCCTCATTGAAGGCATCATTTATTTTCAAATTGAGTTATTTTTACTTTTAAACACTTCTTATAATGATTTTATTCTGATATTTAGTTAATTTAGAAATGTTTTGTTGTAAACTAAGAAAACCACTGGTTTTTAAAAAATTGTTTAAACAATCGTTTAGCTCTGTTTTAAACAACAATTTGCTTATAAATGTTTTCATCTTTTTATTTTTCTATTCGTTTAATACATTCTTCTCTCGTTTAATATAATGTTTTCTAATTTTCATCCAAACGTCTCTTCCTCTTAGGTTAGACGTTGAATGTAATAATCATTTAATGTTTTTATTATCAATTATTATTATTATTATTATTCCTATTCTGCAGTTATGTCTTATTCTTGTTTTGTTTGTTTTATTGAATTTAATTTTCTGCTCAAATGCTTTGTGAGAAAACAAATTAATTGATAGAAATTGTTTCTATCATTAGTTTTAATCAAATTTATGGATATAATTATAATTACAGAAACGACAAGACAAGAGTTGAATCACTCCCAGTGTAGACGTGTGTCTCTCTCACAGAAAAAACATAGTTATAACTCGAGACTCGAGTGAATGAATGACTTCTTCAGTCAATTGATTAGTTGCGAAGAAAAGTTTTCATTTCAACTTCACTTCATTATAAGCATAACTCTCTTTGTGTGTGAAATCAATTTTTCCGCATTTTCTATGAGAATATTTTCGTAATGTTTTACAACAATTCGTTAAACAAAATACAATTTATTCTTCGCTTTCAAGTGAATGAATGAATGAATTGTTAGAAATTACTATTAATTCCTTTACTTTTTGCGTTTAAACGATAAAAATTGAAAGTTATTTATTTAATAGTAGTTAATGAACGACATTTCCCAAGTTTTAAATATATATTCCTGGAAAATAGTTTTGCGCCGGAAAATTCTTTATATTCCTTAAAATTGGGAATATAAAACAAAAATGTGGTCAAACAGTGACCAATCAATGTATATAAATACTTTTAACTTAATGAATACATGTATTCTAATATGCTTAAGCATAATATAACAAATAATTTTGTTAAAACAAATGAGTTGATTTAATTAAAATTAATTTGTATTTTTTTGTCATATTTTANAACGTTGGTTTCTCTCAAGTAATACACAAATGAATGGCTAAAAAAGATTTCACAAAAGTTTGAGCGACTGAATAGTGGAGAACCCAAACACATACTAAAGCATAGCCTTGTGTTCACACATACACTACAACCACAAGCAGCTGGTGTTGGGCTCCGTATGGTTGCCATACATGTACTACATTAGCACTCCAGGCACTACAGCCTCGGCCCCCATACCTAACCTCATACCAACCCTCCCCTCCCTATCCCATGCCATGTCTGGTGGTGTTGTCACTGATGGACATATTCTTACCCTTTTCTATCAGATCCGTGTGTTGTCGGCGAAGACAATGAGTGGAATGAAGTGGACATTCGGTCGGCGAGTGAGTGTTAAACGGCTTGGAGTGTAGGGCGAGCTATACATTGTAAGTATTGATACGGAGACTTCCGTAACGGTGGTGAAACCGACACGGAGACCACACGGAGGGTATCGTATACTATCGTATCTAAACCGTGTTGAACAACATATGCTTTCGGTTCGCATTATAGTGTACTAAAAGTTTGTATTTGACAAACGCAACCAAAAAAATTAAATCAAGTCTTTGAATGAAGGCTTAGCCGTAGGGCTCATACAGTCATACAGAATATAACGCATACATAACTCCAACACTAAAACATGAAATATCGGTTCAATAAATGTTTAGTAATATTATTACTGTATTTGAAAAGAGAAACTCTGTTTTACTTGTTTAGCTCATAAACTATTGAACACTATTTGGTTGAAAAAACAATAAATATTGAAATGTATGACAAAGTATTCAATTACTGAATGCAATTAAATTCAAAACTAACGCGTGATTAATATATATTGCGCTAAATGTGGGAAACTCTCATTAAAAACACATTGAATGCATTGAATATAACAGAATATGTAGGATATTATAACAGTATTAAACAATATAACACACATCTAATGTGAAACACCCATCATATGAATAATGCTAACAATTGTAAGGTCTGGCCATAAGTTGGCAGACAATCCTCTTTGTGTTTGTAAATGAAGAGCTCTTTATCTATCGGCGATTCACAAGAAGGCAATCAAAAGGAGCCAAATGTAGGCAAAAAGCAAAGGAAAAAAGATTGCGTTTTAAGCGCTTCCTGTGTTTTGGCCAAAAATATACAAACTTTGAGTCTATAATAACATTTTGTGGGCATATGTTTAGAAACAGAGTAAATGTTAGCAATAATTAACATTTTAAATACTTTGGCGGACCTGACAGACACTGCGGATGGACTCACACTGTGTTTTCACTCACGCCTCAAACTTTTTTCACAAATACTAATGAATGAATTGCCAGAAGAAGTCCACAAAAGAAAATTTTCGGGAAAAAAGTGTTTTTTGTGCAAAACTAGTGAATGTTGTGTTCATTCACATAACGTAACTCAGGGGCAGAATAGTTAAAAACCACACTCTGGTGCACAGTATGGCACACGTCCTACCAGTCCTTCAAATGAATAAATGTTTGTCTTGTCTTCAGTCAAACCTCATGTATTGAATTGCATTGAACGAGAATCTGTGAACTCAAGCCCTTCCGGAGCAAAGATCAACAGACATATACTCCGCACATATATTATAGACTCTATTGATATATAAGTTTAGCAAACCATAAGTTTATGAACCGACGGAAAAACATAAATGACAGAAAAAATCTGTTTGGTCTAAAGGTGTTATCAAGAAATATTGTTTAACA
>CAJPIZ010002278.1:1729-14042 GCA_905368565.1 Medioppia subpectinata
CTTTATATTTTAGTAAATATTTATATAATATTGAATCATTCATATCTAACGTAAACATTATAACATTTAGGATGTAAATAAAATTATCTGTATATAAATTCTCTCGCGCTCTCGCTCTTGCTCTCTTCGCGGACGGACAGGTGGATCAGGCGATCGCCTTCGAGCGCGACATCGCTCCGGCGGCCATCATATTGTACTTCCAGTGCTCGGACGACGTGATGGTGAAGCGGCTGCTGTCCAGAGGTAAGACCAGCGGCCGAGTGGACGACAACGAGGCCACTATAAAGCAACGGTTGGCCACATTTCACGAGAACACTCAACCCATTCTCGATCAGTACCCGAAGAAAGTGGTCACAATCAGCGCCGAAAGAGATCCCGATGTCATCTACAAAGATGTCCAGAAAGCGCTCGATTCGCTCCCGAAGGCCAAGTGATGGCCGCTCTCCCAACGCATCCATAGATATGTTGACCACAAAACCGAAACAACACTCAAACCACTCAAACGGAGCAATAATTTAATCTCATTTTATCTGAAAAACAAATCTATATTAAAAATATACCAGAATTTTAACAAATTTATTATAATATTTAACACAAAATCTCATTAAAAATTTTAACTGCAAAACAAAACACACTTTTTATTAATTGTTTGATTCATATTTATTGACGCGTTTCGTGAGAACTGACGGATAAAACAGTTTTTCGATCAAAACATCAAATAAATATAATTCAGTGCAAACTTTTAGGTAAAATAAACATTATTTAAATCGTTAATTTGATTCATTTGAAAAAAACTTTTCCTAATTGATAAATGATTTTACTATCAGGTGTTTGATTATAACATCAAATAATAGCTATGGTTTGATCTCACAGTGAAGTGAAGTAAAGTAAAGTGATGTTAAAAACATAATTTTAAAGTATTTTTAATATAAAGTATCTTTAATTCAATAAATATCTACACATACTGTACGGTATATACCGTTATGTAATGTACTGTAGTTTATCATATCGTTCAGTCATTTTCATTGACAGGTATCTCATGAGCAGATGAACAGACACTACGCTATGGTTTTATAACCCAGACATTTAAATAGAAAAAGATTTTTAAAACAAATACCATGTGTTTAACAGTAGTAAAAGTTACGTGAAATTTATTATTACTATACTTTAGTTATAGTAATTTCAAATTTGCGCCTTTTATAAGATGACCACTGATTCCCATAACTCTGTGACCACTAAAAGTGTTTCAAAAAATCTTACGGAAACACATTATAATCGTATAGAAATTAATATGTCTTACGATAAACACCTGTAAGTCTCAACCATAACCCGTCGGACAATATGGTAACTAAAATGCATTTTTATATATTTAAATATCTTTTTTACAGTTCCCACGGCTTTAACGACGGATTACAAGACAATCAAATGACAAGACAATTGTGTCCCAAAGAAGACTCGGACGACGAGATCATATTATACGAGAATGGAGTACAGAATTCACTCCCAATTAGTGACAATATAGCGATTCCGGACGACAAGAATCGGCCAAAATATGTTGACGACATCAAAATAGTGGATAATTCTGGAAAAGTGCCAAAAGCTATAAAAGGCATTTGTCTGACAATAATATCGGCCCTATTTTTCTCGATCACAACCGTTATTGTCAAGTATGTGAAAGACGTGGATCCGTCCGAAATGGCATTCTTCCGATTCTTAGGTAACAATCATTAGATTCCTATGAAATTTCAAATTCTCTGTCTTTCATTTCATTTATACAATCATTAATTTCTTATATAAAATCTTAACATATAATGACAAATAAAAATATAGACAATAAGTTTTATAACTATAAAGTAGTGTATTAAGTTTATTAGGAATCTAACTAGTTAATAATGAAAAGTATTTTTTTAAATTAGAAACAAACATCTGTAAACATGTTTTCAAATAATTCCATAACTCTTTTGTCATATATTGATTGAAAATCACATATTTATTTTTAAAAACGCTCTTTGTTAGTTATGCAAACAGTTTCAATATAAAATTAAAAATAGCTCTAATTAATCAAATATTACATTACATTTACATTACACTTCAGGAATATTACTCTTCACTCTACCGGTGGTAATGGAGGTGAAGGGCAGTCCATTCGGGCCGTCAAAGGCACGGCTATGGCTTGTGCTGCGAGGAGTGGCCGGCGCGACGAGTCTGTACTTCCGGTACAACGCTCTGCACTACATGTCTATAGCGAACGCCACAGTAATCGTGCTCTCAATGCCGGTCTTTGTATTCATTTTTGCCAAAATATTTCTCAAAGAGTCGTTTGGTTTGTTTCACATCTTCGNTAATCGTGCTCTCAATGCCGGTCTTTGTATTCATTTTTGCCAAAATATTTCTCAAAGAGTCGTTTGGTTTGTTTCACATCTTCGCCCTCTTTGTGACACTAATTGGCATCACTTTTGCGTCAAAAGTCGACTTAAGCTTCACTCACACTGACGTACGGCTGTTGGACAGTAACCGTCTGGACAATCACCGGCAGCTAATCGGTGTCGCCTTTAGTATAGGCGCCACTATTGTCGGCTCTTCGGTCTATGTGTTGGTCCGAAAGGTAATTCATATATTTTGTTATACTATTTATTATACGATTTTATTTTTAAAACTAATTTTACAACATTTCTGGACAATTATCTATAGCTTAGAAGTCTTCACCACTCGGTAATACTGTTCAACTTCTCGCTGGTGGCCATAACCGAGACATCTGTGATCACGTTGTTTTTAAATGACTTCAAACTGCCCACTAATATACCGGCCATTAGTGCCAACGCGTGGCTCATGTGTTTGGTCGCCATCTTCTCATTTTATGGCCAATTATTGCTTACGAAAGCACTTCAGGCCGAAGAAGCGGGTCTCGTGTCCATAATCAGAGCCAGTTCTGAGGTATTTAATCAAATCATTATTTAGACATTTAGTTGGCATTTAATTCATTGTTTTATTTGTTTATTTTTAGTTAATTTATTCGTTCGTTTTTCAAATAACAATATTCAAAGAAATACCGGACAAGTGGTCAGTGTTTGGGGCCCTTTTGGTCATGTCGTCGGTACTGATGACAACCGCCAGGAAATGGATTATAACTCTTCCCAAAGATTCAAAAATCAAGAAATATTTTGGTTTTATAACTAAATAATATAACAATATTTAAGTTTCAGTTATTTTTTAAACTTCTTGTATTTAATACTTTTTTAAATATATAAAATTTCATATTTAAAAATTCAATTTAGTATAATATTTATATTGTCTTTATTTACACATTATTCAACAAAATACAATTGAAAAATCACACATTGAATATTATCTTAATCAATTTAAAAAATTAATTTGCAACATGATTGAAAAGTTATTTTATTCTTTATTATCTTTACTGTGAATCCATTTGTGATAACTCGTGAGTAATATAGCAAAGGCCACAACAATAGCGCCACTGATTGTCCAGACGTCGGGATTATTATTAAATATAAATATCTGCCAAACAAACGACAGTATAATATCTGTGGCCACTCTCACCACAGCCACCGGTCCCGCCATTTCTGCCTGAAGTGATATCGTTTGAAATATTTGGGCCACAAATGATAATATACACAATAGTGAGCATAAAATGTACTCGTCCAATGATCTTGGTAGTGAAAAACTATTTAAGGCGGCAGTGAATATCAGTGTCTCAACGACTGAAAACCAGCCGTAATTAAACAATTGGATTGTGTAATGCATTGCTAAATATGGTTCATATAAAATATAAAAACGAGTTATTTATTTATTTAAAACATTTTGATAATACTTTTAAGTTTGCGAAGAAGTATATAAGTCGCTGATATGCAGAGGGCTGAAGACAAGGCGGCCGACACACCGTAATAATAGTGATCCGTCCGGTGGCCGAACTCATCATCCATGGCTTCAATAATGGCAGTCGAGTTACCAACAAATAGAGACTCCGTTTCCATAGACAACATATACACCAATTTAGTGGTGAGGGAGAGACCAAACATTGTCATTAAGACCATCGATGTCTGAAACAGACCGCACGGCTCCTACAGTTATGCAATATATGTAATGAATTATATTAGAATGAAGTATATAGATGATTAAAACAGTCTAGGTAACATTTTAAAAACACAATATGATAAAAGACATTTACATTGAGAAATACAAAGGCCAACACCGATGCAAATACGGGTATAGATTGTAGTATAGTATAGGCGTCGGCAAGTGGTAGGTATTGAAAAGCATAAAACTGTAATAACAGAGAAGTACAACCAAAAAAGCATCTCAATAATAGTGGGAACCATAACCTTTGGTAATCAAATACATTTTCACCATGTTTTACGACCAAGGGCAGGTTAAAAATAAATAAGCCAATAGAACGATACAACGATAATTGTTCCACTGACATATCCTGATAGAGTTTGGCCACAATTATTATTTAATACTTAATCATATTATTTTATAATTTATTTATCTGTTAATATGCAGCATATTATTGCTAATATGAGATTGTTCAGTCATTTATTCATTCATTGCTTACCTTTAAAAACTTGACAATAACTGCCGAGAGTGAGAAGCAAAGCGCGGACAACATTGACAGTGTTATACCTTTATATAATAGCCACTTGTTTGATTGAACATGGTCACCAGATTTGTTGTTAAATGCATCTAAATTTAAGTAATTAATGTCTCGTATATCAATATGATCGTCAAAACATTTATTAATAGTTTTGAAACTCTCAAGATGATTATGGTTTTGATCATGTTTATCTGTCGAGCCGTACATAAACTTGTATTGACCCGACATATCGTATTGTTTATTTATAATAAAATACAAATATAATTTGAATTTTTACATACGTTAAATAATAGCATTTATTTAATGTTTTAAAACTTGATTCTTTAGGTTTAGTCGCAATGTATATAACATTATCTCTAATATTTTTAAACATAATTTCATAAAACATTTTCATAGAATTATTTTGACAACTGATAATAATTCATGTGTTTGAATGACATATCAAAACAAATAATTTAATGAAGGGATAAGTGTGAAAAATTATAATATGTAAGTAACTTATAATCAATATCTAAATCTTAGATTATTGTAAATTTCTGTATATCTTATTTAACACTCTTTTAACTTATAATTTATTAATTACAATATAATTTATAATAGTTGTATTGTATTCTACAAATTATTTAATAAACATCAAATCAAAAAATTTACAAGAGGATGATCTTAATCAATTAACAACATTAATTTCCATCTTAGTTATTTTAACTTATTAATCCAAAAAAAATTATTTTATTTTTTATTATCTTTACTGTTAATCCATTTGTGACAACTCGTGAGGAATATAGCAAAGGCTACGACAATAGCGCCACTGATTGTCCAGACGTCGGGATTGTTGTTAAATATAAATATCTGCCAAACAAACGACAGTATAATATCTGTGGCCACTCTCACCACAGCCACCGGTCCCGCCATTTCTGCCTGAAGTGATATCGTTTGAAATATTTGCGCCAAATATGATAATATGCACAACAGTAAACATAAAATGTACTCGTTCAATGATCTTGGTAATGAAAAACTATTTAAGGCAGTAGTTACTATCAGTGTCTCAGCGATTGAAAACCAGCCGTAATTAAACAATTGGATTGTATAATGCATTGCTAAATATGATTCATATAAAATAAAGTATTTATATAAACGAGGTATTTATTTATTTACGACTATTTGCTAATACTTTTAAGTTTACGAAGAAATATATACACCAGTGATATGCAGAGGGCTGAGGACAGGGCGGCCGACACACCGTAGTAATAGTGATCCGTCCGGTGGCCGAACTCAACATCCATGGCCTCAATAATGGCCGTCGAATTATCAACAAATAGAGACTCCGTTTCCATAGACAACATATACACCAATTTAGTGGTGAGGGAGAGACCAAACATTGTCATTAAGATCATCGATATCTGAAACAGACCGCACGGCTCCTAAAGAAAATGTTGCAATATTTAGAGAGTATTGTATAGTATATGGATGATTAAAACTAGTTCATATTTTTATGACACAATATGATAAAGGTCATTTACTTTGAGAAATAGAAAGGCCAACACCGATGCAAATACGGGTATAGATTGTAGTATAGTATAGGCGTCGGCGAGCGGTAGGCATTGGAAGGCATAAAACTCTAACAACAGAGAAGTACAGCCAAAAATGCATCTCAATAATAGTGGGGACCATAACTCTTTGTAATCAAATACATTGTCACCATGTTTTACAACCAAGGGCACGTTAAAAATAAATAAACCAATAGATCGATACAAAGATAGTTGTTCCACTGATATGTCCTGATAGATTTTATCATGATTATTATTTGAAACTTAATTATATTATTTAATGTAATTAATATGCAACAGTTAGTTAGCCATATGATAGTTAGCATACAGTATATCTCCGATAATATGGAATAATTTGCTTACCTTTAAATACTTAACTATTACTGCCGAGAGTGAGAAGCAAAGAGCGGCCAACATTGACATTGTTATGCCTTTATATAATTGCCATTTGTTTGATTGAACATGGTCACTAGGGTCTTTATTAAGATCATTTAGGTCTACATAATTAATCTCTTGTATATTAACATGGTTGTCAAAACAATTATTAGTTTTGAAACTCTCAAAATGATTATGGTTTTGATCATGTTGATCTGTCGAGCCGTACATAAACTTATATTGACCCGACATATCGTAACTCATATTTATAAAAAACATAAATATAATTTTAATTTTTACAATTATAACATTTATTCAATGTTTTACAATTTTAATATTTAGGTTTATTTGCACCAAATGTAATATTTTTAAAATAGTTGAGTACATAAATGATATTTTTTCATAAATCTTTTTGACAAATGACAATAATTCATGTGTTGTATAATTAAATACAATTTTAAAACAATTCATGTGATGAACGAATAGATTAATACATAAAGTCTCTCTCAGGTGTGAGAAATTCTGGTTTGCAGAATACGTAAGCCATAATGATTAGCTTTGTATTGCAATATTCAATCATATTTTGTCCTTGATACAAATGCTTATTTAATAAACATAAAATTAATTCTGTCACAATTTCTGTATTAATTTAATAATTTAGCTTTTGTTTTAGTCTCTCTGCTTTAGAGTCACCCTCCTCATTCAAACACAACTACAGCTCATTTCAAAAATTTTACAAAATTTATACTAATTTTAATAAATAATTTTTTAAAAACTGATTTCATAGATAGAATTCGTCAAAGATTTATAGATAAAATTGTAAAAACCATTATATTTTCATGATTTAGCTTTCGGTTCAGTATCTCTGCTTTGAAGCCATTTATGAAAAGCGGTTAATAGTATGCAAATGAAGACAACAGTTGCGCCACTGATTGACCAAATGTCGGGAATTATATGAAATAACGTTATGTCAAATACAAATGATAGTATAATATCAGTGGACTCTCTAACCACAGCCACGGGTCCGGCCTGTTCTGACTGCAGGGCCAAAGTCATCAACGCTTGACCACTAAATGAGAGTAAACCCAACGATAGGCTTAATCCCCATTCAAACAGTGTTTTAGGCATTGAAAACCCGTTTACTATTGCAGTCATGATTAGAGTTAGGATTATTGAAATCCATCCGAAATTAAACATTATTATCGAGTAGTGAACGTCTAATTGATATAACAAATTAAAATCAATTAAATAGCTCTAGATTATACACATAATTGTAAAGATTATACACAAAACTGTAAAGGTTATAAAATACCTTTTAATTGGCGAATGAATATAAAAACTAATGAACCGAAGAAAGTACAGCCAAACGCCGCTAACACTCCGTATAAATGATTGTGATTTGATGTATGAATTGTATGTAATAACTGTTGATCTGTTGTTGAATTGACAAAATGTGTTGAATTCTGTGACATTGGATGTGCTGTCGGCTGAAAAAATGTGTCCAAACATTTGGTGGTAAGAATGACGCCAAACATTGTCAACACTACTATTATTGTCTGGAATATACCGCACGACTCCTGAATGTAAACTCAATTTATTAATTATTATTTGAATTGTTGATAAAACTTACTTACTTTAAGGAAAACACAGGCAAACATTGACACAAACACTACTATTGAAAACGTGATAATCGACGCGTCGACAAGTGGTAAGAGTCTGAAGGCATAGAACTCGAGGAATAGTGATGTGGCGCCCGATATACACCTTAAGACCAATATATGCCGCACTTCTTTCGGACCAAATATATGGCCACCATTTTTAATGACCAGAGGAATGGTTAACACAAATATACCCACAAATCTAAATACAGCCAATTGTGAGGGAGAAATGTCCTGTAAATTGTGACATTGTTTGTTTTAGTCTTCAATTATTCTATCTTTGTATTTATGACTTACCTTTAAGTACTTGACAATAACCGATGAGAAGGCGAAACAGACTGCACTTAAGATTGAGAGTATAATCCCTTTGTGTAATCGCCAGCTAAGCAAAGGACTGGTAGTCTTCTTCCCGTCCGTGTCCTCAGTATTTGCCGATATTTTTAAATTTTGATTAAAAACAATAAATACCTTATAATTTGATTCAATTGATAATTTTCTCTGAGTATACATTTGTTTATAAATTTATTAAACAGTTTATTACAAATTGTATATTTCTGTATATTTCAAATAAATATAATAAAATTTTCTTAAGAAATTTTGCTAATGAATTTTGTCACATTTGATAATTTAATGTTTTTTCAACAATAAATCTACATTTATTACAAAAATATGCTGCATATTAATAACTAATTGTAGGCAAAACATAATGTTTTTCATAAATAATAGGTGTAATCAAAGATTTCATAGCATTAAGCTCTATTAAATTGTGTACATATTATGGTTTACACCTGTAGTTAATGCAAATTATTCATAAATATTCTGAACAAATAAATTTAACCGTTAAAAGTAAATTATATTACCATTAATAATAAGGTAAAGAACATTATATTATTAGGACAACAATACTATCAAGTACTTTCTTGGTAAACAATTTTATTTGCATACTTTAATTCAGTGAATTCAATTTTAAATATATTTAGATTAATATTTAAGTAATTCTATTATTATGATTAAAATAAGTACAGAAAATATTATTCAAGCTTTTTTTTACTTTATAATTAATAAAAATTCATTGAAAATAAATTTTTTTTTTGTAATTTCATATAAAATTTACAATAGTTTAATGAATTTGCATTTTAATCTCTATGTTATTGTTATTTTATAATTTTGCAAAAATAGAGATAGAGATAAAAATGCCAATTCATTATACAATTGTAAATTTAATATAAAATTACAAAATAATTAAATTTATTTTTAATTCATTTTACTAGCTTGTAATCATCATGCTAGATTTAGTTCATTTTTAAGTGTCAATTATACGTAAAATTTTTATGAAGTTTAGTATTTTTATAAATTAAATGTTGCTCAATAGTTTTCCAATTAATAATAAATTTAATGATTGCATTAATAGGAATTTTTCACAATATTTGCTTTGAATGCAAATATATAAATTATTTTAATTAATATTTAATGATGCTGGGTCTTTACACAAACAAATTATTTTATTTGTCAAATCAAAATAACATTTAAAATAAGAACAAAGAAATTTATTTTGAAAATATTTTGTATATAATAATAAGTTTGGCCAAAATTTACGCCTCACTGATCCAAACATCTAACCCTTGTGTTGTAATTTAAACAATTGTCATATATTATTCAAATATACTATAATATACACTAATATAAAAACTATATTTAAAAAACGTCTTGGTGATTCAATAATCATGTCATATTATTTCTTATTTCACCATTGCTTGTTTAGAATACAATTGAAAATTTTAAAGCAATAGACTTATAATAAAAAAAATAATTTAAAATAATTGGTTTATTTGAGGCTAAATTCTTGAAACACACCATTGCATGGGTTAGCCCTACAAACCCGCAGCCGTTTAGCCGTTAAATTCATGACAATATTAGCAATAGTACAAAGATTGGGTGCCGTCGACATGTCTTCCCTTCCCTTCTCTGGTGTGTGAGCGCACAGTGAGTCCGGAAAACCCAAATGATTTTTAAAACAATCGGTAAAACTCTTCTCATCAATAGTGCCCAATCTATTGAGTAACTCTCTTTGCATCTGTCGGTCGCGGATTAGCGATGAGCTGCAGTTATACGTGTCTTTGACGGATCCGTTGGCAAAGAATGCATCGGATTTGAAAAGATTGCTATGAGTTATGATATCGGTATCAAAAGGAGGGTAAGAGACGAAGTAGTGTTTGGGTGTCATCTCTATATTGAAGGCCTCGCCCTCAGCCGACGCCACAGTCATATTGACGGACACATGTCTGGGGGCGACCATTAGTCGCAGGATTGCCACCGGGAATGTGGGCGCCTCCAGAAACATACGTCTAAATAGACTAATTGGTATATAACCGGATCCGCTGTCTTCGCCAAACACATCATCGCTGGAGAAAATACTCATTCCAGTGATGCCTACAAATGGATACAAAAAATATAATTATTTGTAATAAAAATTATTGTATATTTCATATATTAATCTAATAACTAATAATTACCAAGTCCATTAGCATTCATACCGCTGCGGCCCAATTGTCCCACTTCTGTAAGCATAATGAAAGGCACCTTATTCTCGGAGGGGTCGGGATATACTTCCAGCAGATGCAACATATCTTCGGCTAACATACGCTTGTTTTGATCCCAATTCTGTCCCATCAGGACATCACCCGATTGTGTAGCCTTTGATAGACATACGGCTGAAGTGCACTCGTGTGGCGCTGGAGGCAAATCTGCCTGTTTATCCTTTGAGACATTTGTCAACTGCTCTCTGTTTTTCTTAATGAGCTGTCGGTTCCACTTCATCAACTCATACCTGGCGTTCAATGCAATGATGTCCTCGAGTGAGACCTCAGCGCCGGCCGCTATACCTCTCATCTCTTGGAGACCCGACGGGAAGTATTTGTTCAGAGCTTTTACATAGTTTTTATTCATAAACTCTTCCACTTGTGTCCAATCGAGAAGATGGTAGAGTTCTTTATAATAGTTTATATTCTTCACAATCTTCTCCTTCAACTGTTGTCCATAACTGTGTCCACGAGTGTATGGATCACCTCTTATGATGATGTGTCGGATAGTCTTCTGGTTGTTATTTGTGTCCAAATTGGCAGACATTGTATTTATTTGTTTTTATTCAGAAAATAACTTTTACTATTACTGAAATATAATTGTTGACTAAATTGACTTTAAAACAATCAGTTTTATACCATTAAAAATATCAAGTTTATTTTATAGTACCTACGCTACTATTTCAAGGCAAACTGCCCAGGGACAATTTTTAGTACAATTAAAAGTATTTTTAAGTTTTCAAACTTAACTTTCTTTGTCAATGAATTTAATACTTGATATTTATATACAATTCTCTTATAGGATTGTGCAATTCATGTTTGTATGCACTGCAATATCATTAAACGCACTGCACTTTTATTGTATTCCATACTATTGTAATTAAAGTTAAATTAAAAAATTGAACTGCAATTAAATGCATAAAATATTGATTTCACTCAATTGTATTTTTAAACAATTCTTTTGAATTTTGTAATTTTCATTTACAATTTAATTCATTATATTCATAATGATAGATTGCAATTACATTACAAAAACTATTTTCCATTTTCCACTTTATAAATGTATATAATTAATAATTATTAATTATCAACCCATACTACAATGATTATTAATACATTATAAAGTGTTTATTTTTAAACTAAAAATTTTTAATTTTTTAAATTTAAAGTAATTATATCATAGATCTATAATATAAAGTAATTAAGATAAATGTCAAGATTTATATAACTACTACTAAAGAGTTAAACATTAAATTAATTAACTCTAACGCAGATATTATAAAGAATAAAATCATTTTTTAAATTGAAAGTTTTAATCAAAACTATATTCTTGAAACACGCCATCGCATGGGTTAGCCCTACAAACCCGGAGCCGTTTAGTCGTTAAATTCATGACAATATTAGCGATAGTACAAAGATTGGGATTTGTCGACAGGTATTCCCTTCCCTTCTCTGGTATGTGAGCGCACAGAGAGTCCGGAAAACACAAATGATTTTTAAAACAATCGGTAAAACTTTTCTCATCAATAGTTCCCCATTTGT